>MU774325.1:266557-276662 GCA_026770625.1 Nicotiana glauca
ATCATTTTTCATTTCAAGTTCATAAACTTCCAACTTTAGATATTTAGGTCCGAAATACGTCAAACGACGTCCGATTTCGACCAAATTTCACAGAAAGCGCTTAACGCATATTTAAGACTTGTATCGGGCGTCGGAACCAAAATATGAGCCCGATACCTATATTTTCTAACTCATTTTCATTTCGATTTTTCCTTAATATTTTCATAAAACAGTTTAACAGAAAAATTCTTTTACTCGGGTTCTGGATCTCGGATTTCGCCTCCGGGCACATGCCCGAGTCCAATATTTTTTTACGGACCTCCCAGGACCGTCACATCACCGGTCCGGATCCGTTTACCCAAAACTTTGATCAAAGTCAACTATATCAATATTAATATCAAAATTCTTCAATGTTTTCACATAATTCACATATTTTAACATAACTTTCCGGCTTCGCGCTCGGACTGCACACGCAAATCGAGGTAACCAAAAGCGAGATTTTCAAGGCCTCGGAAGCGCAGAAAAAGGAAAAAATACGGTGATGACCCTTTGGGTCGTCACACATATATATCCGATGAGAGAGAAAAAATGGTAATTTTAAATTTAATGTAGTGATATGCTTTAATTGGTATTTCCTATTTTTAAGGTTCAATAAATGAATTTTAATAGAGAGATATTAGGGATGAAAAGTTAAATATAATTTAATTAAAAATGTACGATTTTAAAATAAGTTGTATTATATGTAATTTTCAAAAAGTGGTTGTAAGTTATTTAAATAAATCTTTAAGATGTTGCATTCTATGTAAATTCCTTTTTATTTAATCCATATACATTGGACATAATTAATCCAATTATATCAACCCATAATATTTATTTGGACTAGTATATTTAACATATAATCGAAATTATTTATTGAATTTGAATCCAATAAATTTTATGTGCTTATAAATGCCTCTACTTTAAGACTTGTCAAATACTAATCTTCGAAGACTAGGCTTGAAGTACATAATTTCTCTTTTACCTTGTCTATCTAATGACGTGTTGCTTAATTTGAGTGTTTGGCAGTACACAAAAATGTTGCAAGGCCACCGGTGTTTGAGTTGTAATCACTAGTGTGATGACCCGCTATGTCATCATGCCACATAGGCGCTATCTGGCATATATTAATGTCACGTGGAAGCTTACAGAAGAGGAAAGCTAGTATTTGTGAGAAGATTCTAGAGAAATATGATATTTCCTTAGGAAGACCGTAGATCCTTATGAATTTGCTAGGAAAATCCTTGGAATCTTCTAGGCTCGTAGAAAATTCTAGAGAAGGGACTGACTTGTAAATATTAAGGACTTGTGTAAATAATAATTATTCCAAAAGTCCTTAATATTTACAAGTAAGTCCCTTCTCTAGGATTTTCTACAAGCCTAGAAGATTCCAAGGACTTTCCTAGCAAATCCATAAGGATCTAGGGTCTTCCTAAGGAAATATCCATATTTCTCTAGAATCTTCTCACAAATACTAGCGTTCCTCTTATGTAAGCTTTCACATAGCATTAATATATGCCAAATGACGCTTATGTGATATGATGTCATGGCGGGTCATCAGGCTATGTAAGACAATGATTCATTTATTACCTACTTTAGCATGTTGTATTCTTTTCTCCACTATAATTAATATCTCGTATCCTTTCATTAAGGATATAAAAAATCCAATCAAATTCCCTCATGAACTTACATCCTTATTTTGAGGAAACGAACTGCTTATTGAATTTGTCAAAAGACGAACATTCACGGCGGAATCCAATGTTGTTAAAGAATCCAAATTAATTTTAAATTAGAACCTTTTCTGGATTAGCACTTTTAACATGTGTATACTCAGAGCAACTTTCCATTACTTAATTAGACTTCTACTTGGGTTGTGGATAATGGCGGAGCAAGGATCTCCACGAAGGGGTTCAAAATTTTTTTTGTAGCTAGTGAGAATTGAACTTATGATCTTATGATGATTTTGAATCATCTTGACCACTAAACTACACTATAGAATTTTGTCAAGGGAGGTCAAAACTTAATATATAGAGATAAAAAATAGATTTTGCTTTATATATACAGTGTAATTTTTCGAGAAGGAAGTTCGGGTAAACCCCTTGCGCCCCTAAATCCGCCCCTGGTTGGGAAACACACAGTATTATTATCATATAAAATGACCACATCCCAATTCATGTGAGAAACTAAATGTCGGAGCCGCCACCCATTTCAATTCCAAATAGCAATTTGAGTTGCTCCTGGATTCCTGCGATAGCTGCCGAGAAGAGACCAATCCTATTACGAAGTAACAATACAGTAGCCGAACTCTATTCGAAGTGCGAAATACGCAATTCCACATCGAATTACATATCATTAATGCCTCTCTCTGTAATCTATATAAATCCATGTGCTCGTATTTGTTGAGCATCAATTCATAGTATTTGCAAGCCATTTGAGCCTATTTTTTGTGGACTCGAAAGAATTAACGTGAAGGTAATTTCTTCTTTTTTTTTTTGTGCTTTTTTTGTGGTTTTCACTATCGGGGTTCATTTGGCTTTGTTCAACTGTTGTAAACACCGATGGGAAAAGTATATGCAACAACAGAAAAAATTGTTGCCAAAAGTTTACCTAGCGCAATAATATGTATCGTTGCCATAAGTTATTTGTTGTTAGTATAAAGCCAATAAAGTCATACATTATGAAGATATATAGCAACAAAAAATATTATTGTAAAAAAATTAACTTTTTGCCAACAATATCAGTTGTTGCTAAAAACATCTGGCGGTAAAGTTAATAGTCTGTTATCAAGACCTTTAGCGACAACTATTATTGTGGCAATAATTACTTTTTTGCCAATAGATTCTCCAGTACTACTTTAGCAACAATTTATGAGTTGCTACTAAATACACAATTTTGTATAATCTTTCAGATTTTCACAAATGCACGTAGAAATAATAAATTATATATATAGATAAAGAGTCTATACATAAATTTGATTCCGGTGGATATACTCACTTTCAAAAACTAAATAGTCGTAAAAGTATGGTTTTACATACAAAACGAACAAAAGCATGATATCTCCATGGTTTTTAAGTTCTATTCTAATACTACTAACCCGAAAAACAAATCTTCTTCCAACAGCTTGTGCATTACATGAACTGGATGGCCGTGAATGTTGGTTTACGCATGCTCATCCTAAAAAGAAGATAAATATAATTAGATTTTGATTAAAATAAAGTACAAAAGTATACAGTGAAAGCAGTGAAAACCTCTTTAACTATAGAAGAGGAAGTGAGGAAAAGAAGTAGGACAGGAAAAAAGATCAAAGACGAAAACATGTATACAATTTTTAGGCCAAAATCTCATGCTCCTAAATTATATTTTTATAGTCCTTGATTATTTTGCTGCATTGAAGATTCAAATGATCCTTTTGGTGCAAATCTCCCAATGTAAAATAGCAGTCCTAAAACTGCATATTTCCGAAGAAAGGGCTATTGGGATTATTTTAAGAAATATTAGGCTAATGCAACCAAAGGCAACCACCCTTTCACCAAAAATTCTATATGCTATGTAGCCGCATTCTCTCCTTTCAGAGCATTTGCTTTGTTCCATGTAAACAGAAAATTACAGGTTCGACATATCCAAATATTAAATCAGGAAAACGATTCTCTTTTCTCTTTTTTTTCTTTCAAGTAAAAAGGGCTAAGAGAAACATCGTCATCACTACCTCTTTACGGCGCATTCATACGCACCGAATAAACACACACAAACACAAAGTAAAGACAAAGATGTCAGTGTACATGTTCTATAGGCATTAATTTAGTTCCAAATTGTGGTGTGCACGAATATGATCTCTCCTTTCAAAAAGCATATTCAATCAGTAGTATAGTCCAGAGACAATTTTTCACAGCTAAAGTCTTAAGATAGCCCAATTGAAATTCGAAAAATTAGAAACTTTCACTATTTTCCAAGCTCCTTCCAGGAAGGCCAAATGAGTATTTCTCTAAAAGGAAAAAGAGGGAGGACTAAGGTTTGGTCTTTCATTTAGAAAACAATAAAATAAAATCCAGATATAAGCAACAAAATAAAAGACTAAATAAATGTCTATTAGGTGAAAACTGGGATTGCTTGGTGAAATTTGCTCTTTAATGTAAACTGTGTTTGCAGGAGTATATGTAACTTTGTGCATGCCTTCTAAAGAAATTATGAGAAATTCCAAAATCGCAATGAGTTATGATCAGAGCCAACAGAGAAAAACAGGAAAACAAGCTCGATTCGAATTTATTTACCCTCAGCATTCATCCATCAAGTCACATGTTCTATAGGCTCACCAAAGTACATGTAACTTAAGACATCTTGATTAAAGTACTCCCCAAAATAAAGTTGCGTAAGAACCTACTAAATACTCCCACAGACACAATATTATATTCAAAACAAAATATTAAACAAAGATTGATTTATGCAAATAGACTCATTTCCATATACAACCAACAAACTTCCTTTCACATGAACTAGAATAAGTTTACTTACATGGTAGCATCCATAAGACTTGTAGTACTTGTCTCATCCGAACCATTTAAATTAGCAATCATGTCAAAAATTGCGCAGGAACTCCAGTCTGTTAAACATCGTAGAACTAAACTTAACATGATAGAACCTAGAAAAAGCTAATTTCTAATATAAAAATAATAGAGCAAGTTTCCTTCAGCAGAACACAGTAGTTTTCTGAGCTTCAAATAAAGAGAAAACATCCATATAGAGCATTTTATACCTTAGATATTTAATATCTCGTAGAAATGACAAACAAATTAGTGCTTACTGCTCCTTTAGTTTCTATTATAACTGATAATAGAAAATTCACTTTCATGTGCTTTAGGACCATTTTGTGCTTAGTGTTATATTCTATTGCATTTCAAATGTAAAATTGTGGCATTTCAAATGTAAATATTCTCTTACTCTATATAGAGGCCTGAAACAGAAACTCTATAGAAAGTTCCTTATTAACAATTTTAAAAAATGAATAAAATAAATCATAAAAAAGTAAACTATCATGCTAGAAGGTTCAGAGATGAATATTTCACTTCACTGGAAGCTAAAACGATAGGAAGTAACATAACCACTAGGAAAAAATTGAACAGGCAATTTTTTCCTTAGAGAAGAGTTAAATCACTCGTTAGCTTCAATTCAAGGAAAAGCGATGCTATCTCTTTTATTCTCAAGTAGTTTAATAAAATTGTTCATAGGATCAAAATCAAATAATGTTGGTTTTCCACAAAGGGTTGCACTGGTAGATCATGGAGGTAGCAATGGTAAGGTTGACATTCTAGAAACTGAGCAAGTGAATTGGGATAAACAGGACAAGTCGAAGGCTGGGCAAGATAATTTAAAAGCTACAGGTCGTATCAGTTGTTGTGAAATCTAAATTACCAGCTGATATTCCTGCTTCAACAGCTTTAGCGAGGATTGTTGTGAGTTCTTCCTTACAAGATAAAACTAATGTGGACAAGAGTGATAATCAATATACTGTACAATACCTACTGAAGGGAAGGAGAAAATAGCTGGGTTGAAGTTCCTAAAAGGACTCACTGCTTAATGTCATGCCAAGAGATTCCATGTTTAAATACCTGGATATTAGAAGTAAGTAAATTGTAAGGAGTAAAGGTGCAATACTGAAAAGCTAGAACAGGAACTAGCAACAAGATGATGTTGTTAATATCATATTGTGAAAATATAGGAGAATTTAGCAGAGACGCAAAGCAGAAAGTGGATTATATACACTAAAGATGATGACGCTAATATCATACAGTGAATATATAGAAAAACTTATTAAAGAGGTAAATTTAGATATACCAAGATTCAGTTTTAGTTCCACATCTATTCTAAATTTTATTAGAGTCCCCAACATTTAAGAGCATCAAATCACCAATCAAGAACTTCAATAACCCAATAGGTTACTCAAGTAGCTTTTAAAGCTACTGCTGTTAACAGGGAAGGACAGGAGCTTGGCAAGGGAGATAAAGCTACTGAAATTCTTGGCAAGGGAGATGCTCATGCAATTGGTGGAACATCTACTAACAACAAGGTTGCTGATACGTTAGAAGCAGGTTCAAAACATGGACAACAGTCATTAGATAAACAGGATCGTGATACTATTTTGCACGCTGAATTTTTCAGCAGTAACGGGAAAAATACTAGACATGATATTGGATCAATGGATGTTAAATCTAAGGATGATGGAATAGCAAGGAAATCAATCAGGGAAGATTGCCACTGGTGTCCAGCAAAAGACGCATTCCAAACAAAAACAAGCTGCAGCAGGTTGAGCAGATTTCCAGGAATTTGCCAAAAACAAGTAATGGAAACTTTAACATCTTAAACAAAATAAATACCTCGGAACTTTGCATATAGGATACTAGTGCCATCATGCTCTGTTTTGACATTTTTTGATCACTCACTTCTTGAATTTGTTCAGAAATAATTTCTATCAACTTATCCTACAAACAATTATACCAGCTTAAATTTTTAATATTTATTTCAATCGACTCATATTCTCGGATAAAGATAAGGGGTTCATATGTACATTAAATTCAGCAGAGGCATCATCAACCCAATTTCCTGACTTCGCGTGAGTCATTTTCCAAAGTTTTTGAAGATTTAGCTCTTTACTGGTTCTTGGATCTCTCTAGCAAAACAAATTATATTATGTTATTGAAGAAAAATTATCGAAATTAATCAAAGCAAAGACAACTTGGCGTATTATTGGAAAATACGCCACTAATAGCAGCAAGAGAAACTTCAGTTTGGGGTATCAAAATCCTTTTCTCAAAAATCCTATATTCTCCAATTCTATCTTTTTCTGGTCAAGAAATTTTGAGTCTTATCATAAAAAGAAAAAGAAAAAAACAGAACAGAGTCCATAGGTACTGCAAATTAAAAACAAGAGTATGCATTAAACTAAATCAAAAGATGAAAGCACCAGACATTGAGAAGAAACGAAATCAAAAGCGAGAACTCACCAGATTTCGGGTAGAACACTGCGAAAAAGATCGAAGATTGAATACGCCAGATGCAAGACCTTAGTTTAGCAGAATAATTAAAAGAGAAAACCTAGATGGAGTGGGAACTAAAATTGCGGGCTAAGAATTGGGAAAAAAGTAATAGAAGAGGGAAAACTTATTTTGGCGCGTCTATTTTGGCGGAAAACTAAAAACAATTTACTGAATTTTAGGCCACAACTAAGAGGAGGAGTTGCTGAGAAAATTTTATGTTTAGAAACAACTAATCTTCGTTGTTTCCAATTAAATTTTATATTTCAGGTTTATAATATTCCTCCTAAAATATAGTAAGGAGAATCTAAAATATTTGGTAACAAGAAAAAAATTGTGGTTAAAAATTGTAAAATACAACAACAATCTAATCACAGTGTTGCCATTTATTAAACTTCGCCGACAATGATTGTTGGTAAAGAGTCGTTGCTATTTTTTATATATTTAAAACTTATTATATTATTTGTTAAATACGGCAACAAAATTAAAACTTTTTTGCTAGCAAAAAAAATTTTGTGGGTAAAAATTCTATGATATAGCAACAACTAAATGAAGTTGTTGCCATTTACTGTATTTTGAAACAATGTTATTATTGTTGTAAAAATATTATTGCCAATTCTATACTTTCTTGTAATGACTCATATATCCACCTTAAGATTGGAAAGTTATAGTTCATTTTAAGGACAAACCCACATAGAGGCCAACTTAAGGTGCAAAGGGACTTATATGTCCACCTTAAGATTGGAAATTATAGTTCTTTTTAAGGACAAACCCACGATGAGGCCAACTTAAGGTGTAAAGGGACTCGTATGTCCACCTTAAGATTGGAAAGTTGTAGATCCTTTTAAGGACAAACCCACGAAGAGGTCGACTTAAGGTACATAGAGACTTATATGTCCACCTTAAGATTGGAAAGTTATAAAGCTTCAAATCGAAGACTTCATGGACTTGATGACGTTGACTTGAACACTTGGAAACTTTGAAGATTCCACGGACTTTGCAGACTTCAACTTGAAGACCAATAAATTTGAAGATTCGGCGAAATTTGATGTTTCAATCTGAAAAATCTGAGGGCTCAAATACTTCCACTTGAAGACCGATGAGTTTCAGGACCTCAACTTGAAGACTTCAACTTGGAGACCTGGAGGGCTTAGATATCTCAACTTGAAGGGTGGCGAACGTGAAGACTATAACTTGAAGACTGACAAACTTGAAGATTTCAACTTGGAGACTTCGAGGGCTTAAATGTTTCAGCTTCTCTTTTGCTTTACATAGTCTGACTTTTATCTTAGTCGCATAATTTTTAGCTTTAAGTGCTTCAAACAAATGATTCATATTTTATCGTGGGAGAGTCCAAATAATGAACCATTTGATTTCTCTAAAGTTATACTTCAATATCTAAAATATATCCATAATTTAGAATAAAAAACCTTCAGAATCGCCCCAGATAATATTTTGAAACCAACTTTAGATTTCACCACGTTGAAAATTTCAGATTTGTGCAGTCTCACCAAAAAATCATATCTTGGTGTAGAAATATCAAAATTGAAAACCCTTTGATTTCTTGAAAACTACACTTCAAAACCTAGAATATATCCAAAATTCTGAATAAAAAAACTTCAGAATCGTCCCAGATAATATTTTAAAAATTAACTTTATATTGCACCACGCAATCAATTTTAGATTTGTGCAGTCTCAACAAAAAATTCATATCTCGTGTAGAAATATCGAAATTGCAAACAGTTTGATTTCAAGAAAACTAGACTTCAAGATCTAGAAAATAACCAAAATTCTCAATAAAACAACTTCAGAATCGTCCCAGATAATATTTTGAAATCAACTTTATATTGCACCATACTATCAATTCTAGATTTGTGCAGTCTCACCAAAAAATTTATAATTTGGTGTAGGAACGTCGAAATTATGAACCGTTTGATTTATTAAAAACTAGACTTCAAGATATAGCACATATCCAAAATTCTCAATCAAAAAACTTTAGATTCATCCCAGATAATATTTTAAGTTCAGCTTTATATTGCAACACGCTATCAATTCCAAATTTGTGTAGTCTCACCAAAAAATTCATCTCTTGGTATGGAAGCCTCGAGATCGGAATATGTCTTACTTTTCATCAATCAAAATTTAAGAGCTATATTCTCACAAATATCTTGAGTTCAAGTCTCACTAAATTTCAAACTTTGTGCCAAACAATCTTTTCCTTATACTTGTGTTTCCTTTTGACGCCTCTCTTCTCTTCCCTTTTTTTAAGGCGGAGGGCGGACTTGGAGACCAACAAACTTGAAGGTTTGGCGAATCTGAAGACATAGAGAATCCCTGGACTTCAATGCAAATACTTGACATCCTCCTAAAATTGGCCCATTGAAGATATCAATTTTCCATAGAGGGTTGCCTCTTTTAAATCAAATGAGATCAAAGTTCAACATGAGAATTATATTTCAGCTTGATCTTACATTCCTTCATACTTAACTTGAACTACAATTGGGGCAATATGTATCTTTTGAACTTATGCGACTGAACTTAGAATAAAACTCGAAGCTGCCTACGTACCCCGGTGAAGAGGATCAAGTCATACCGTAGTTCAGACTAGGTGATTTTTTTATTTTTTTTATGTCCTAACTTTTGCCTAGGCCGCCTCTTTCGAAGTTTTCAACCTAGTAGGCTCCTTTTATTTTTGTGGGGATCGTACACAGTTTTGTCACGACCCCAAACCCGGTCGTGATGGCGCCTAACACAACTGCTAGGCAAGCCCGACCAATTTTACTCTCAACTCGAGCATAAGGCTCAAACCATTTGTTTGAAAATCATTAACAACATGGAAATCAAATATATAACTGATAGATAGAAACAATCCAAAAAAAAATCCACAATACTGAACAACCTCCCAAAGATCTGGGGGGTCATCAGTCTAGAGCCTCTACCAGAATAACACAAATATACTGTAAAACAACATAGTCTGAAGTACGCGGAAAAGTCAAATAACAGAAAATAGGAGAGAAGTCGGGTCCTGCGGACGTCAGGCAGCTACCTCGACAACTCCGTGTAAA
>MU774325.1:283750-294197 GCA_026770625.1 Nicotiana glauca
GGCAAAATATGAAGACACATAGGAGTATGTAGACCCGGGATCAAACAAAACAGAAGCATCCCTGTGGCAAACTGAGATAATACCTGTGATCACTGCGCCTGAAGCAATAGCGTCTCTCCTATCTGGAAGCGCATAGAACCGAGCCTGACCACCGCTCGATCGATCATCACTCCTGGGGCGACCTCTAGATGACTGACCCCCACCCCCACTAGACTGGGACGGTGCTGAAGTAGATGGAGTAGAAGAGGAGGGCTGATCCCTTTGCTGAGACCGACCCCTATGAAGCCGAGGACACTGTCTCCTCATGTGGCCAAACTTGCCACACTCATAACAAATACCCGAAGCTGGAGAAGGGGACTGAAGGGAACCCCTCACCGCAAATGAACCCTAGACTGAAGAAACAGGAGTAGAACTCTAAGCTGGAAGGGCACTGAGTGAAGACTGGCCCTGCTGATAACCCTGACGGCCACGACTGGAAGAAGTCCCACTGTACTCTGGGCGACCTGACTGAGGAGGCCTGAAAGATCGACCTCTGATCTGCTGAAACTAGCCCCTAGATGGACCCCAAACTCGATCGTGATGGCGCCCAACATAACTGCTAGGCAAGCCCGACCAATTTCACTCTCAACCCGAGCATAAGGCTCAAACCATTTGTTTGAAAATCATTAACAACATGGAAATCAAATATATAACTGATAGATAGAAACAATCCAAAAAAAATCCACAATACTGAACAACCTCCCAAAGACCTGGGGGGTCATGAGTCTAGAGCCTCTACCAGAATAGCACAAATATACTGTAAAACAACATAGTCTGAGGTACGCGGAAAAGTCAAATAACAAAAAATAGGAGAGAAGTTGGGTCCTGCGGACGTTAGGCAGCTACCTCGACAACTCCGTGTAAAGACCCTGAAGAACAGCAATAAGCTCAGCTAGCTCCTGGAGTACCTGGATCTGCACACAAGGTGCAGGGAGTAAAAAGAGTACTTCCAACTCAGTGGTAATAGACATGTATAATGTCTGACAGTAAGAAATCCCAAAATATAGCACAAAGTAAAGCTAAGAACAGTACTCCTACACGTTTAACAGTGTAATAACAGCTAACAAAAACAGTCAAAGCAGATAAATATATCAATGCATGAATGCAATACAATGCACATGACTGCTACGGTGCGTAGCCCGATCCATTTGGGTACCCGCGCTCACTGTGGGGGTTCAGACTCCGGAGGGGCTCCTACAACCTAAGCGCAATATCATAGTAACATACGCTGCGGCGTGCAGCCCGATCTACTATCAGTCCAGCTATATGCATGCAAGCCACACAGGCACAAATAAACTTACCATTTTAGTTCCATTTATCAGAAATTATAGAATTAGGTGTTCAAAGCCTCAGAATTTGCCAGTCATATCTAGACAGTGTTTAGCTCAGGACTGATATCATGAAAACATGCTATAAATCGTAGAAACAGTGATAACAATCCTCACGGGATCCAAATAACCGGCACGCAACCCAAATACATCCATAACCATCCAAGTAGGAGGTTTACCGGCTCATTTTTAGCCAACAACACAGTACAATACCACTCGGGCGGACTAAGCCATAGTCCCCAATCACAATCGACCCCGCACTCACCGTAGAGTGCGTGTCTCGCCTCAATATAGCGTCACAGTATGATATACCGGGGTTTCAAACCCTCATGTCATCATCCACATCTATTACTCACCTCGAACCGGTCACGATACTAGTCTGCTAAGCCTTTCCCTCTTGAATCAACCTCCACGGGTGCCGAATCTGATCAAAACCACAAGGAATACATTAAAATAGGCTAATGGAACATAACCCAATCGAAAGAACTCGAAAAACACCCAAAAACACAAAGTTGGCAAAACCCGAGCCCCGGGCCCACTTCTCAAAAAATTACGAAATTCAAATTTTCGGAATCCTCGTCTCACCACGAGTCCGTACATATCAATTACACAAGAATCGGAGTCCAATAGCCCCTTCAAATCATCAATTTAGTCTCTCTTAGGCTTCAAGCCCTAACCACCATTTTTATCCCTAAATTCCTTGAATTATCAGTGTTTAATCCTTGTTTTTATTCCATAACAACATTATTTGAAGCTACAAGTTCATACCTGATGGAATCCCTTCGATATCTCCCAATTATCGCCCAAAATCGCCTCTCTCGAAGTCCCAAAATGTTTTCTAACTTCTGAAAATCGAAACCCACTGTTTCATTAAACACTCACCATTTACGGATTCAAGCCTAAGATTAACTAAAACTTCCGACACTCACATTCGATCAAAAACCCGACCAAACGACGTCCGATTGACCTGAACATTTGCAGACATATCCAAAATCACCTAACGAAGCTACTGCAACTCTCGGAATTCCATTCCGACCCCCGGATCAAAATCTCACCTATCAACCGGAATTCGCCAAAACTCCAACTTCGCCAATTCAAGCCTAATTCTATACCGGACCTCCAAATTCAATTCCTATCGTACTACTAAGTCACAAATCATCCCCCGAAGCTAACCAGACCACCGAAAATCACCTCCGAACCCTCTAACTCACAAGTCAACTTCCGGTTGACTTTTCCAAAACAAGCTTCCTTCTAAGAGGCTATGTGCCTTATTTTCAACCAAAACTAATTCAAATACACCCGATCGACTCTAATACTGATATTGAAACATGAAGCAACACAATAAGGGGGAAACGGAGCGGTAACTCACGTGACGACGGGCCGGGTCGTCACAAGTTTAGACTCATACGGGCTAGGAGTGCAGCAACATGCAGTTTAGGCTCATGCGTCAAGGAGCATCATGACTTGCAGTTTAGGCTCGTACGTCGAGAAGCATATAAATCATAGTAATTTTTCTTAGCAATTTTGTTATAAATCACAGTAAGTCCTCTGAGTAATTTTTTAGGTTGGATTTCTTACTTTATTGATCTTGCTAAATGAGATCCCCATTTGTTATTTGCAGAAAGTTTCACTTTTTTCTTAATTTTTATTTTATAAATCAATATACTATTTAATAATATTTATGTATTTTTTAAATAATATCCATTGATCTTGATACACGTGCAAAGCACGTACCTTATGACTAGTATGAAAATTAAATAGTAACGAGATTATTTAGTGAATATATTTTTATCGGTAGATATTTGTGTAGACACTGAAATTATAATAGATCAAGAAAAATCCTAAATTCAAGACAACTCTTGAAATATTAGGAGCCTGTTACGCTTACTTGGTGGATACTCCACCCAAACTCTAATTCATGCCTAGAAATAAGACTATATATGTTCTTCAAAGACGATCTCAGCAATTCCAAAAACTTTCAGAATATGCACAAAGAGATCAAATATGAGATCTCCAAAATTCCATGAAACTCTTGGAATATTCATTAAGAGATCAAAGACATATAAAATATGTCTTGCTTAAAGTCCTACGTTCGAGAAATACGCTGCTAAGTCCCTCGAATCACGGATAACAAAGCGGAGGGAAGAATCAAGAGATAAACAGAATTGTACCTGCGTTGTTTATCAATAAAACTGTGTTTCTTCATATTTATATTGTGGTTACGATTTATTTTTGTATCACATATAATTTATTGCAAACAATATTGACACGCCAAGTGGGACAAGTTCTGCCCTTCATCTTTTCCTCCTGCGAATCAAAAATTACAAGTTTCACGATTATTTGTTGTGATGGTTGGGTACTTCAAGTTTCAGTAAGCATACACCTCGACAAACCTTGAACTAGGGGGCATTTGTAGACACTAAAATTTCAGCATATCAAGATAAATCCTAAATTTAAGTCAACTCTTGAAATATTAGGAGTCTATTAGGGTTACTTAGTGGCTAATCTACACAAGCACTAATTTATGCCTATAAATAAGGCTACATATGTCCTTCAAAGATGATCTCAACAATTCCATGAACTCTCGCATATACGATCTCCAAAATTCTGTAAAACTCTTGAAATATTCATTAAGAGATCAATGACATGTCAAATATGTCTTGCTCAAATTTCTAGCAACATTCAAGATCAAAACGGAGCGTTGCTACATGCTTCTTGATCATCAAATACATCAAGAAGATGCATATCATTCTACATTTGAGAAATACGTTGCTAAGGCCCTCGAATTATGGATAATAAATCGGAAAGAAGAATCAAGCAATAAACAGAGTTGTAATCCACAATGTTTATCAATAAAACCTTTTTTTTTCTTTATAGTTATTTGTGATTGCAATTTTCTTTTTCTGCCCAAATTTATTGCAAACAGCAAGGATTGGCGATGTTGTATTAAGTTATGCAGAGATTAATCAATTATAATATAAGGATTATTTCTTATATTACTAATTAATATATAATGTTTAAATTAAAATATTTGTTTATCTTTAGAAAAGTAAAAGTTTATTCACTATGGTGAGGGTTAGTTTTGTTCTTTTAATGTTTTAATCCATGTTTTTTTTAGTATTCATAGTTTTATTCACATTGCATTCTGCACAAAATAATACATAACTTTCCTTATTAACTTATGTGAATATTATGTACGAAGAAAAGGAAAAAAGCTAACCAGACATTGTTCTATGCTATGCTAGATTTTATATCAAAATTAACTCTTTTTATAAATTGATCAATAATATATTACATTATGCTGATTTTTATACGTAGATTAACTCTTGTAGAACACCAACTAAACGGCATTTTTTGGGGGGTACCTTAATACTCTAGCAGATGGATTGCTGATTGATGACGTTTATTCAACTTTGAGGTGGTAATGATTTTTAGGTTGGGATTCTTATGTAGGGCCTCTTTGGTGATTTTCATATATCAGATATTCGACGGCTTCTCGAGTATAACACATTCAAACTTGGAAGCAGCCGGTCATCGGAACCCATTAGTTTCGGCAAAAGAATTTTTTATATATATATATAGTGAGGACCCTTTAAATATTTTACGCGGCCTTCCTAAAATTACAAAATCTGGATAGAGGAGATTGTTTGTAGAAGTGCTTAAGTACCTTCACTCTCTTGATTGCCTAGGTTCGAATCCGGGCTCCTACAATGCATAATTTTTTTATTATCTTTTTAAAATGATGCTCCCGGTATGCTCAAATTCTAGGTCTATTTAGATTGAAGGTGCTATTTCAATTAAGAATCAACTAAATATTTATTTGACTTTTGAAGTAGTAATTTGTTTGACATTCTTTTTTTTTTCTTTTCAGAAACCTAGCAGCTATTTTACATAAATGACAACCAATTAATTTTATTCCCTAGCAATCTGCACCCATAATCACGTATTCAAAGCATTATTTCCTTAAAAAACGTTATTCAAGTGCTATTCAAAAAAAGATTTGTACTTAATTGTTGCTCACATTATATAATTTGTTGATTCTCATTTACAACCAAAATAATAATAATAATAAATGTATATATAGCATGTATAATAAATAATATATGTATAGCGGGCTAGAATATAACCTCATAATTGCAATAATATACGTTGAATAAATTATGTATAATTTGTAATTGTGACGACCCCGCCCGTCGTCTCATGTGTTATTGCTTCGTTTCCCTCATTTTATGTTCCTGCATGTTTCATTATCGATATATGGTGTGTTAGAGTTGATTTGGGCTGGTTTTAATAAGAAACGAGACATTTAGTCTCTTTAAGGAAGGCTTAAGTTGGAAAAGTCAACCGGACATTGACTTATGAGTTAGAGGGCTCGGATGTGATTTTCGGCGATTCAGTTAGCTTCGGGAGGTGATTTGTGACTTAGGAGCGTGGCCGGAAGTGATTTTGGAGGTCCGGTGTAGAATTAGTCTTGAATTGGCGAAGTTAGTATTTTGGCGAATTCCAGTTGATGGGTGAGATTTTGATCCGAGGGTCGAAATGAAATTCCGAGAGTTGATATAGCTTCGTTGGGTGATTTTGGATATGTGTGCAAATTTTCAGGTCATTCGGACATCATTTGGTCGGTTTTTGATCGAATGCGCATTTCGGAAGTTTTGAAGAAACTTAGCCTTGAATTCGATGTGATTTAATGGTTTTAGCGTTGTTTGACGTATTTTGAGTATTTGATAAAGTTTGAATGGGGTTTTAGGATGTGTTGGTATTTTTGGTTGAGGTCCCGGGGGCCTCGGGGTAATTTCGGATGGCTAACAGGATGAAATCTCAAGTTGAGAAGTGACAGATCTTGCTGGTATCTGGTATGAGCGCTTCTGCGGAAATGGACCGCAGAAGCGGCTCCGCGGAAGCGTAAGTTTGGTCGCATAAGTGGCCTGATATGGAGCTGGGTAGTTCCGCAGAAGCGGAACTATTTTCGCCTAAGCGAGTCCGCAGAAGCGGATGTGAGGTCGCAGAAGCGGTTTGGCCTGGAGATGAGGAATCCGCAGAAGCGAAAATGATTGTCGCAGAAGCGGCTGATGGGGTTTTAATGAAAAAACCGCATAAGCAGAGTTATGGCCGCAGAAATGGTCCCGCATAAGCGGTAACGGTCCCGCAGAAGCGAAAAGAGCTGTTGGCAGAAGGGTTTAAAGGTTTTATTTCATCCACGAGCTCCACCATTTTTTCCACCATTGTTGAGCGAGCTTGAGAGCTATTGACGGAATTTTAGAGAGTTTTGACTGGGAATCGATCGGAGGTAAGTTCTATGGTCTAGAAACATCATTTTATTGAAGAATCTACCTTTAATTCTTGGAAATTTGGGTAAAAATTGGAAGAACTAGGGCTTGGTTTTTGAAATGAAAAATTTGGGATTTGAAGGGGCATTTTAACTCCGATTTTTGATAAACTTGATATGTATGGACTCGTGGCGAGACGAGGAATCCGGTGATGTAAATTTTATAATTTTTCGGGAAGCGGGCCCGGGGCTCTGGTTTTGCTAGTTTCGAGATTTTTGCCATTTTTCTATTATTTTCGATTGGGTATTATTCCCTTAGCATATTGTGATGTATTCGCTCTGATTTTTGTTAGATTGGACCCGCGTGGAGGTTGATTTGAGGGGCAAAGACATCGCGAGCTAGAGATTTTACCGGTTCGAGGTGAGTAATACTTGTAAATGATATCCTGAGAGTTTGAAACTCCGGGTTTGCACATCATAGTGCTGTATTGAGGTGACTTGCACGTCGGATAACGAGCGTGGGGTAGAGCACCGTTGGTGATTGTGACTTGTTCCGTCCCGCTTAATGAAATAACTACCTAATTGATTGAAGCTAGTTAATATCCTTATAAAAATGGATGAATTGTCGTAATTGGGACTCGTGCCAACTGATTGAATCCTTTAGGGATTATTATCACTGTTTCCATGATACTTGGCATGTTAAATGATTTCAGTCCTGAGTTAAACACTGTTTTGAAATGTCTAGTCATACTTCTAAGGTTTTAAAACTTAAACTACATTTTCTGATGTTTGGAGTTGAGAACTATTACTTGAAACCGCCCTAGTGGCTCATATTCATGTTCTGGACTGAGGATGGATCGGGTTGCACGCCGCAGCGGTGTGATATTGATATTGCGTTTGGGCTGTAGGAGCCCCTCCTGAGTCTGAACCCCCACAGTGAGCGCGGGTACCCAAATGGATCGGGCTGCATGCTGCAGCAGTCATGTGCATTGCATTACATTCATGCATTGGTTCCTGTTTGTACTACGTGGCATGACATTCAGTACTCTCATATCATTGGCATCCATTCTACTTCTTGCACTGTTTACCAGATACCCTGGTGTTATTTGTTGGTAGAGTGCTGTGCCCGAGGGGCTGACTTATGTGCTGACTTGCACTATCTGATATCGCATTCATATGCTTGATCGTTGGAAGAGGATATTTTCAAAAGAGGTTTTTAAACTGAACCAAATATTGTCTAAAGGATTTTCACGGTTTTACTGTTTTCTCAAAGGGTCGAATTGTCCTATATAGCATGATGGAGTGATTTTACGTGATTTCTTGCCGCTCAGTTATTATTTACTCTTATTACTCATTGAGTTGGAGTACTCACTTTACTCCCTGCACCTCGCGTGCAGTTGCAGATATTGTTCACCCGGAAGCGGGTTAATAGCTGATTGAAGGTATTACTACTGTAGTGGGCAAGGGACCGCCAGCGTTCGCGGCACCGGACTTTATTTTTTGATTCCAGATTTTATTCTGTATATTATTATTGGCCCAGTAGTTGTGTTCAGTCTTCTTTAGATGTCCGTGACTTGTGACACCCCGGTCGGGTCGTGTTGGGTTGTAATTAACCGCTTTTAATGCCATTAAGTTGTATTTTTTTTATAAATTTATGTTGTAAAATTGTTAAAGAGACGATTTGGGTTAGTTGGCTGGCCTTGTCTTCACGAGAGGCGCCATCACGATCGGGTTTGGAAATTGGGTCGTGACAAGTTGGTATCAGAGCCTAGGTTACTAGGTCTCGTGAGTGATGAGCAGGTTTAGTAGAGTCTCGCGGATCGGTACAGAGACGTCTGTATTTATCCTTGAGAGGCTGCAGAACCTTTCGGAAAACTTCCTATTCTTGGAATTCTTATCGTGCGTATTTGATTCAGCTTGAGATATAGCTCTTGAAATTCCTTCCTCACGTCTATATGCGCGCATGAGCGCTCGGTATTGTATGTGCCTTGATGGCTTGTGATTCCCCGATCAAGGGGCGAGATGAAATCTCTGTGAGTTTGATGTTGGGCCAGTCTGGAGGACTTGAGGCCGGATCTTTGCCTATGGCTTAAGCACCGAGGTACTGATTGTGTGAGCAAGTGTTTTAAACTTATATGTTCGATATTGTTCCTATTAGCCGGAATGGCGGTTGTATATCCATGCGATGAGCATGTTAGTATTGCGAGGTGTATTTATATGACTTGGTAGTAACGAAGAAGTCTGCTGGATAATAGACAAACTGGTAAGTGATTCGTTTCCTATTGTGATCTGTTGTGTAGCCCGAGTTATGGGCGCGTGAAGGATATTTTTGTATCTCCTAGTTGGGAAGTGAAGTGCATTGCATGCGATGGTATGATTTCAGACTCAGGAAGACTAAATGACTGTGTAACGTATATAACGGTGGAAGGTGTGCTGAAATACTAAATTGAGGCGAAGCAGGTGGGTTATCTCCTGCGGAGTGTTCTTGAGTGGTATGATCTTTATGTGTCCGTTAGAAGATCCCATGGGTAATTGAAAGGTACGTGTGTAATTTGAAAATTTGGGTCGCTCAAGAGAGTGGACTCAGCTGATGTGGAGATGAATGTGAGGTTTGTAGAGGATTTCAGTGCTAGATAATCTGTGTTTTCACAAACTTGTAAATGATTTGAGTTTAATCTCACTATGGTATTGTGGCATCATTAGAGTAAAAGTGTTATGAGTTGTTGATATTGTCTTGATGTATGGCTTCGAGCCAAGTTGGGGAGGTTGCTGTTGATTAGCTGATCGCACGGTTATGTGCTATGTTGGTTCCGTTTCGAGGTATGCTGGCGGATCAGTCCCGGTTGCAGAAAATGAGCCGAGGATGGCACGAGCGAAGAAATTTTTTGATAAAGGTTATATGGTGCTTCATAGAGGTGAGGAAATAATATGATGTCTTGAACTGTTGATGATAAAGAATGATCAGTGTATAGAGAAGGAAGATGTTTGTTTGTATTGGAATGAGATCATATCCTGCGATGTCAGAGTGCTAATAAGGCACGAGTGGTTCTGTTCGTTGAGTTAGGTAATTTACAGTTGTATAAGAGTGAATGACTCTCGAGAATGGTTTTATTGTGTTCAAGATTTTGCATGTAATAATTAGGTGTTTTAAGGTGGTGTATATGGCTAGAGACTGTGTTTCCATTAGAAAAGGATCAAGACTTATGATATTTTATGTTAATTATGGGATTCTATGTATCAGTATCTGGGAAGTAATGGTAACGAATTCAGATTCGCAGGAAGTTCTTCAAGTAAAGTATTCTGGAACGTGGTATTTCTGGGAAGCATTGAGAGAGTATTCAGTGGCTTATGGGTCTTAGACAGTGTGGCCTTATGTTCGAGTCTCGTATGGTAAGCCTGGAATGAGGCATTGTGACACTACAGCGAGGTGGAGATATCAAGTTGATGATGAATCAGAAGGGAAATTTGATAGACGGAATATCTTGATAATAGGCCGAATCAGTATGGTAAGGGTATGACTAATTCTTTGTATGTGTTCGAGGTAATGAGCTTTTACAGGCATTTTGCAGATATGCTCTTGAGTTTTGATGGCTTGCTCAGCTTGGTTTAGATAGAAGGATTTAGTTCTGGCAGTTTAGCTTGAGCGAATGGAATTAAGAGAGAGTTCTTGATGAGTTTTACCGTGGTTTCGAGAAGTATATATTGCCTATGGGCATGCGAAGCGTGGAATGTGCAGTGATTTCTCTTCTAGATGGGATTGATGGAGAGTTCTTGACTAGAGGAATACATAGATGTTTGTGGTTAGGAAAAG
>MU774325.1:294207-379294 GCA_026770625.1 Nicotiana glauca
TGAGTTTGTTTGGTAGCACAGGGGGAATTGTAAAATATCTTTCGTGGAATGATTGGGTACTCGAGGTGTAATATGTATTTATACTGCAGAATTTGGGATCAGGTATAGTAATTTGTGTGCTATGTGGAGCTGGAGGCCGAGAGTTCTCATGTTCAGGCTATGTAGTGGTTGTGGATAGTGTGTATTGGTACCGTTAGCGATTATTGGGGGTTTGAAAGCCCGAGTGGATCTTTCTTTGCTTGGTATATTAGATTTTGGATATGATATTGGGGTGTAGACTGGTTGTCTCAGTGTTGGGTTATTCTAGACTATTGTGCTATGAGTTATGTTGGAAATTGCCACAGGTTGCGTGGCGAGGTGCATCGGACTATGTTCTAGCAGAATGGTTGTGTTCCAAATACCAGCGTACGGCTGGGAAGGATTGCTTTCCTTAATTAGGCCTTTGTGACAGATGTCAGTATAGAGGTTTCTACCATTGATTCAGTTCCGGTATTGAGGGACTTTTTCGGATGCGTTCCTTGTGGCCGGGCATGTCGCCAGGCGAGAGTATGGATTTCGGTATTGATTTGGTATCGGGCACCGTTTCGTACGGCTCCGACATGAGTTATAGTAGTGGAAGGAGCAGCTTCAGGCTTCTTGGTAATGAGTTTGTTGGTAAGCTGATTGGATACGTGTTTAGCTTGAGTTGGCTTGGTTGGCCCCGAAATGTATTGATGAAGGAGAGGTTGATTCGATCGTTAATGAACCTTCTAGTGATCTGGGGAGATTTATGAGTTGCTTTTCTGTGCTGTGAGGCGTTATGATTTTCGGATTGTGGGCTCATATAGTGCGGTGCTATCGAGATTCATAGTGGAAGTTGAGTTTTGTAGCTTACAACGCTATAAGTAGATATAATTGTGCACTCAGTATACTTACGATCGATACTCGGTATTTTGTTATAATGAGCAAATTTGGCTCGATGTGCATCTTCCTATGTGAGATATTTGTGTGGATCGAGTGGCACGCCGCCACGGGTATATTATCTGGATCGGGTTGCACAAGCGGTAGCGGGACCGGAGAAACGAAAAGAGCTGTTGGTAGTAGGGTTTAAAGGTTTTATTTCATCCGCGAGCTCCACCATTTTTTCCACCATTGTTGAGCGAGCTTGAGAGCTATTGACGGGATTTTTAGAGAGTTTTGACTGGGAATCGATCGGAGGTAAGTTCTATGGTCTAGAAACATCATTTTATTGAAGAATCTACCTTTAATTCTTGGAAATTTGGGTAAATTTTGGAAGAACTAGGGCTTGGTTTTTGAAATGAAAAATTTAGGATTTGAAGGGGCATTTGAACTCCGATTTTTGATAAACTTGATATGTCTGGACTTGTGGCGAGACAAGGAATCCGGTGATGTGAATTTTGTAATTTTTCGGGAAGCGGGCTCGGGGCTCGGATTTCGCTAGTTTCGAAATTTTTGCTATTTCTCTATTGTTTTCGATTGGGTATTGTTACCTTAGCATATTGTGATGTATTCTCTCTGATTTTGATTAGATTCGACGCGCGTGGAGGCCGATTTGAGGGGCAAAGGCGTCGCGAGCTAGAGATTTCACCGGTTCGAGGTGAGTAATACTTGTAAATGATATCCTGAGGGTTTGAAACCCCGGGTTTGCACATCATAGTGTTGTATTGAGGTGACTTGCATGTCGGATAATGGGCGTGGGGTAGAGCACCATTGGGAATTGTGACTTGTTCCATCCCACTTAATGAAATAACTACCTAATTGATTAAAGCTAGTTGATATTCTTATAAAAATGGATTAATTGTCGTAATTGGGACTCGTGCCAACTGATTGAATCCTTTAGGGATTATTATCACTATTTCCATGATACTTGGCATGTTAAATGATTTCAGTCCTGAGTTAAATACTGTTTTGAAATGTCTAGTCATACTTCTAAGGTTTTAAAACTTAAACTACATTTTCTGACGTTTGGAGCTGAGAACTATTAATTGACATCGCCCTAGTGGCTCATATTCATGTTCTGGACTGAGTATGGATCGGGCTGCATACCGCAGCAGTGTGATATTGATATTATGCTTGGGCTGTAGGACCCCTTCGGAGTCTGAACCCCCACAGTGAGCGCGGGTACCCAAATGGATCGGGTTGCGCGCCTCAGCGGTCATGTGCATTGCATTGCATTCATGCATTGGTTCCTGTTTGTACTACGTGGCATGACATTCAACACTATCATATCATTGGCATTCATGCTACTTCTTGCACTGTTTACCAGATACCCTGGTGTTATTTGTTGGTAGAGTGCTGTGCCCGAGGGGCTGACTTATGTGCTGACTTGCACTATCTGATATCGCATTCATATGCTTGATCGTTGGAAGAGGATATTTTCAAAAGAGGTTTTTAAACCGAACCAAATATTGTCTAAAGGATTTTCACGGTTTTACTGTTTTCTCAAAGGGTCGTACTGTCCTATATAGCATGATGGAGTGCTTTTACGTGATTTCTTGCCGCTCAGTTATAATTTACTCTTAATACTGATTGAGTTGGAGTACTCACTTTACTCCCTGAACCTCGCGTGTAGTTGCCGGTATTGTTCACCCGGAAGCGGGCTAATAGCTGATTGAAGGTATTACTACTGTAGTGGGCAAGGTGACCGCCAGCGTTCGCGGCACCGGACTTCAGCTTTTGATTCCATATTTTATTCTGTATATTCTTATTGGCCCAGTAGTTGTGTTCAGTCTTCTTTAGATGCTCGTGACTTGTGACACCCCGGTCGGGTCGTGTTGGGTTATAATTAACCACTTTTAATACCATTAAGTTGTATTTTTTTATTCATTTATGTTGTAAAAATTGTTAAAGAGACGATTTGGGTTAGTTGGCTGGCCTTGTCTTCACGAGAGGCGCCATCACGATCGGGTTTGGAAATTGGATCGTGACATTAATGAACTATGTACAAATTACAATAGATAATTTATACACGATGTAAATGACGTATAAGTCACACAAGATAATATACCAAGTAAAAATTACGTATATATTAATGTTATATTTTATCATAAATTCGTCAAGCATTATATATGTTGATTATGTATTAAATTAATAATAGTGGATAATATATATGTAGAATACATATATACATAGTATTATAATAGTAAATAATTATGTATTAGTCTGTATATACATGATATAATGATGGCATTTAATAGCGTATAAATTACAAAAACAAATCTAGTATGTTAGTGTAGACATGTGATTTTTGACCCTCCCCAAGATTTTACACGTTTTTGTATTTAATATTTAGTTTAGGTCTAATATAGTTATTTTAACTAGTTTTTTCCTTTTACTTTATTTTATCACAAAAATAAAAATTACAAAAGTATTTCTTCTTTTTAGTTGCTTTTAGTTTATATACCTTTCGAAAAGATGATTTTTTTTTTACAAAAATAGTACTTTATCTTTATTTTTACATAATCTTGAAAATACAAAAAATATGTTGCATTTGCATTTAGGATTTAATTTTGCATTTAAATCAGTTAGTAATTTATCTGCTTTACAAAAAATAAAAAAATCACAAAAAAGACAAGTTTTTTTTGCATTATTTAATTTTTAGATTTGAATTTTGTTGATTTTCCTTTAATTACTTGTAATAATTATTAGGATTAATTAATTTAATTTTCTAGGATAATTTGGGGTTAGGAATTGATTTAGATTTAAAAAAATAATAATAAAAGAGGTCTTTACCTACTTAAGAAACTTCTATAATGATAGGATTAAAATTGCACTAATTAGGTTAAGTGGATAATTAAAAATAGAAAAAGTTGAATTGATAATGGGAATGACACTAACTAAATGCTTATTTAAGGGCTGAAATATACACGGAATCCGGGGGATACACTCTATATACACTGGAGATACTGGGTATACACGAGCAACCATAAATGAACCCCCCTTTCCCTCATCTCCATATCCATACACAGCAGCCCCTTCCCCGTCGCAACACAAAAATACACATCCCTCCCTAATACTCTTCATCTTCTTCAACTAGGAGTTAACACACACAGCACACAGCTTAAGCCAGAACCTTAGAGAATGCCCAACACCTCTTCCTCCAGCAGTAGCGTCACACCAACGAGAGCAGCGACTCTCATCAAACCAGTAGCGAACTCACCGAAAATCAGTAGCGAACGCGCCCCAAACCAGTGTGAAAATCAATCCGAAATCATCGTCCAACTCATTCGATTTGAATCGTTCGAGGTTCCGATATCGGTTCAAGGATCAGGTAGTTAGCTCGTTTTGGTCTGCTGCGTCGAAAACTTTCTTTGTTGTGTATGTTGAAAGATATGCAGAAATAAAGGTCCCCCTCTTGTCCATATCTATTACTCCTTTTGATCCTATAAATATGTGATATTTGGTGTATTGATTTCTTCCGGCTCAATCCAGAAGATGATTCTTTTTGTTAAAAAAAATGATAAGTCAATATACCCACTTCATTAGTAATCCTTTATTAAAAATAATCTTGCTTTTGATTCTTGTTTGAATTACAAGTCTTGAAATGTAGATAAGCTAAAACTCTTGTGTTGTTATGGTGCATTCATATTTCTACGGCTAAAATGTGTTGTTGATTGTATTTTTGCGCCTTATTTTTGTACAGAACCTTCTTAATTTTCTGCAATTCACAAAGTGTTTGGAGCAAGTAATGTGTCTAAATTATTGTCGCATGTTCCTGTTGCTTTGCTTTTCAAAAATAAATTGGTAGTAATTGGGAATTAAATTTGTAACGATTTGAGCCTTGGATGATTTTTGTTTGGCTTTATTAGTTTAGTCACTAGTAGCATGATTAGGCCGTTAATATTCATAAACATTGTAGTTTACTTTAGTTGAGTACAATCCTTTGAAATTAGAATTGAGGCGTGCCATTTAACGAATTTTCATGGCCCCCCGCAAAGTTGCAAACGCGTAGTTGCTTTAGGCGTGCATTTTAATAATCTACTTTCCTAAACTCGGGTGTATATTTATGTGACCCAAATCCAAATCTCAACGGTGTTAAAATATGTCAAAAACCACGGGTGCATTTATGTGACGTGGTTCGAGACGTGTTTTAATAACGTTGCAATTTTCTCTAAAAAATGAATAAAAGCGGTTAAAAGTTAAAATTTGCACATAGGTTCATAATTGTTTAAAATCAGATAATTAAGCCGAATATGACAGTTGAGCGACCGTGCTAGAACCACGGAACTCGGGAATGCCTAACATCTTCTCCCGGGTTAACAGAATTCCTTACCTAGATTTCTGGTGCGCGGACTGTAATACAGAGTAAACCTTTTTCTCGATTCGGGATTCGAAACCGGTGACTTGGATACCATAAATCTCCCATGTGGCGACTCTGAATCTCTTAATAACAAATCCCGTTTCGATTGTCCTTTAATTGAAAAAAACCTCCCTTTATTATACCCTTCCGGTGGTGGAGTAAAGAGGAGGTGTGACAGTCAGTATACCCAATATAATGATGGTTTTTTATTTTATAAATCACAATCCTATTCTAAGTATATTAATGTTATGTTTTATCATTTTAGCATCGCGGGGGCATAATTTCAAATTCTAGGTCTATTTAGATTGAAGGTGCTATTTCAATTCAGAATCAAATAAATATTTATTTGACTTTTGAAGTAGTAATTTGTTTGACGTTCATATACTCTTCCTTTTCTTAAATGACTAAATAAAAAATACTGTTACAATTTGAAACGAAAATTTGGCAGTGTAGCCTGTAGTGACGACTCGTCATATATAAGTAGTATTTTTCTATGCACTTTTCAAAAATTTTACAAGTTTTGTTGAATTTATTTTGATGTAACATTTGTCTGTATTAACTAAGTAATAGTTTCTTCAACTATCACTAAACAATTCAAATTAACCTTTTAAACTCCTTACTAAATAAAATGAAGACATGTAAAACCGGAATGGAGTACTGATCATTTATTTACACACAGGATCATAACACTACATTGACCCCCTAATTTCTTTTTCATTAATTATTACTTCGTTTTTAAAAAAAAAAAAATCTTAAGCAGCTGATTTTCACATTTCCAGTTGTTATTTTCCGATAGATATTATGTATCATTATTCTTTTATTCGATGGACAACAAACGTTTTAGTTATAATTTCAACAAACCAAATCCGAGAGAGCATTGGAAATTTTGAAGTCATAAACTAATATGATATATAAATCACATGCTATGATACATTAAAATCAGATGAATTTAGATTTGGCTCACGACGTAATTGCTTCGATCTTTCTATTCTCTTCTTCTTTCTACAGTAATCATCTAAATGGTCAAGAAATAAGCTGAGAATTGGTCTTGGAAAAGAAACATAAAAGGTCATTACCCAACAGGAAAGAGAAAAAAAATGGACTACATTTATATGGATGGTAATTGTTAAGCACTCAGCTTGATTGATCCAACATGGCATGGGCGTGACAAGGGATTTATATGATGGACCTCGGCACTGTTCTATAATAGCCGTGGCATCATGTTGAAAAGATTGTCCGACATGGTCAGGTATTGATGGACATGGACAGTGGCATGAAGGCATGTTGGCTTAGGTGCCAAGACATGACAAGACCATGGCATTGGCGTGGCCATGGCAAGACAAAGGCAACAAGCAACAAACGCATAGCAAGGGATAGAAAAGCTAAAGCAAGCTAAGGCAGGGCGTGGTAAGGCATATGGGCACGGACAAGGGAGTGTCATGGGCGAGCTCGGCATGCAGCATTTGCAGACATGCACACAAGGCATGCTTCACATTAGCATGGCACGAAGGCATGACAATACTTATCATGTTGGCGCCAAAATTCAAAGGCTGCGCCCACGTGCCACGCGCATGCAAGGCAGTTAGGCGGTTACCTGATTTCCAACAAGTGGGCTGTGTGAGTTTTAGGGTAGTTGTCTTCTAAAATTCAAATGTTTGAAATCCTTTGCAGTTTCGGATGTCAATTGCTAGTTTAGGATAAGGCAGATGCCAAAAACATGTGCCTATATATGTAGGCATGGCAGACTTTTCAAAGGCTGGGAGTTGGCTGTCTTTTGACTATCTTTTTGTAAGGTTGTTTCATGTGTTCTTTGTAGCACGAGTTATAATACAAAGTTAGGAAGTGATTCCTATAAACTGTGTGCCTTGTCTGATTTCTGTGCCTTTTATATTCTAAGTATCAAACCAAAACATGAGGGAAAAAGGAAGAGGGCTGAGTCATTTGTGTGTGGCTACCGTGCAGTGTCAAAACGGAAAAAATTGATCCTGTAACAACTGGTACCAGAGCAATGTCGGAAGATCTTGAAATTATCATGGCTAAAAATGCAGAACTTCGTGAAAGACTTCAGAAGTTGGAGGCACTGGTGGGAACAACTGATGATGCTATGGATCTGGTGGATATTTTGACGCAAAACCATGGTGTTAATATAGAACTTCAACACGTTCATAAGAGTGTAGATACTAAACTAATAGAATTGCAGGATTTCCACGAAACTGTTGCAGAGCAGTTGGAAATTTATAGAAGGAAAACGAGAATCTTAAAACAAAAATTCAGATCATTCGAGGGCTACTGCAAATGTTCCCCAAGGAGGTGAAGAATACACCAAAATTAAGTTCCAGAGTAAAAGGCATTTGATGGCGTGAGAGGCGACAAGAACTGGAAAACTTCTTATGGGACTTGGAAAATTACTTCTCTACTGCTCACGTACCGGATAGGGACAGCCTGACCATGACGGTGCGATATTTATGAGCAGACGCAGTTCTATGGTGGTGTACGAAAAATGCAGACGATGAAAGTGCTGGCAGATCCAAGGATGATACTTGGAGAAAACTTCACGACGCATTAAGGAATAAGTTCTTTCCCAACAGCTCGTCTTGGGTTGCTAGGGATCGTTTGAAGCGGTTGAGACAGACTGGTTCTATTCGGGACTATGTGAAGGATTTTTCATCCTTGTTGCTGGACATCCAAAACATGTCTGATGAGGATAAGTTGCATAATTTTATTTTCGGAATGCAAGGTTAGGCTTACAAAATAAAATTTCGTAGGTAGAAATTTAAAGATCTGCCTAGTGCAATTACGGTAGCAGACGCATTGGTGGATTTTCATTCAACCGGTCTTGTATAGGTCGAAATCTTCCACAGAACATTTAGGGCAAGATAGCATTGAGAAAAGAGGCGGTCGAGGTCGATCAGGAAATAACGAAGCTCATGGTTGGGATGTCAACAATGATCGAAGCCGAGCACCGCATAAAGGGCCGTAACCGGTAGTTTTTAGAATAGCATAATAAAATAATATTCTAGTGAATATTCTCTGTACATGTACTATTAGTGTTTGTTAGGGATATGTCCCATATAAATAAGAATAAAGACAATTAACATGGTCATGTGACACACACTTGATAAGAAGACTTTTGATAAAGAATCTCTCTCTTGTAAAGATACAGACACTACCTTTTCGTCAAGATTCTAGTTTATATTATTCTAAATTTTTCTATCAGATCCGAGAATAGTTCGAAAAATCTAGGATTTATCTGTCATTCATCATTGGCAGGAGGAAGAGTCATCTAGTTCATTCTTTATTGGGTGAACCACTTCTTCTATTTACTTAAATGCCATTTATTGCTAGTTACTTATCCATTATTGCTCATACCTTTTGGAGTATTTAATAGTACATGTTATTGTTAATTCCCCACTAGATTTGCTTAATGTTAGCTGTATTTTCGGAACTCATATCTAGAAATATTATCGTTAACTAGGTTTAGCCCATCATTATATAAATATAATTATTTTAATCGAAAGTTACTCTTTTTGGTCAAACTTTTTGGCGCCGTCTGTGGGATTTTCTAGCTTCCTCTTAATCTATAAATAACACAGATCACAAATGTAAAATAAAAAAGAAGCAGGAATAAGATCTCATTTCTTTGCATGCACAAATTCAATATGGTAGGTAACAGAGAAGAAAGAACGAGAATGATAAGCGACCTCCAAACCAACCTCATTAACGTCATCAATGAGAGATGTGAATTAGCAGACGGAGTAGCAATGCTGAATGCCTCCCTTAGACGAGATGGGCCACCTCCTCCTCACTACAGCGTCACAAAATCTCTTGGTAAGAGAGCCTCCACATCTATGATGGAGGAGACACCCCCAGCTGTAAAAAAGTTCCTTTGAGGCTTGGCTAACTGATACGCTAACCAGCATCCTCCATAAGCCTGCTCGTGACACGGCTAAAGAAAGTGCAAGGACTTGCTTTATACAACCAACAGATGAGCTGCATAACCAATTTCCTCCTCCTCCAACGACAGGTACTACTTGGAATGTCATTAGTAGTACATATGACGACACTCTCGCGACCATTCTGAAAAAGATAGAGGAACTGGAGAATGAGAATAAAGCACTTTGAAACCAAATGAGAGAACACCAGGAAAGGGTCGACAAGATACCTGGCGCCCTAAGCTCTTGCCAAAGAGAGATATTGACCGGTTCGTCGAACAACCGTATAGTAAGGTAACCGCCTCCCATGCCATACCAAAAACCTTCAAAATGCCGCCCTACATCAAGATATATGATGGCACGACCGAGCCTAAAGATCTTGTGACTTACTACGTCACTACCATGAAAGGCAATGACCTCACCAAAGAGCAAGTGTTTTCTATTTTATTGAAAAAATTCGGTGAAACCCTCACAGTGGAGCATTAACATGGTATTCACAACTGCTTGCGCGTTTCGTTGAAACTTTTGAAGATATGGCCGATAAGTTCGTAACGGCCCATGCTGGGGCTAAGAAGGCCGAGGCAAGGGAAAATGACATATTTGCTATTAAACAGTCTCGGGGAGAGAGATTGAGGGAATTCCTCGTGCAGTTTAACCGAGTAAGGATAACCTTGCCAAACGTATCAGAAGGGATGATGGTCACAACCTTTCAGAATGGGCTGAGCAGAAATGGTTCAAGGGCGAAAAGAAAGTTATTAAGCTGGATCATGAAGTACCCCCCAACAACTTGGGATGAAATACACAACGCGTATTGTGTCGAGGTTCGAGCAGACGAGGACGACCTCAATGGACCATCTCATCGATTGACCTCGGTACAGGTCGAACCTAGAAAAGATCAAACAAGTGATGTCAGAAGGGACCACACAGCTTCGCGACCTAACAAGGAACGACACCTACCATATGTCAGAGCTGCCAATGCGTCCTCCTCCCTCCATGAGGAGGGCCCACCTAGATACTCATCGGAACAAAATAGGTATGCCCTCTTTATTATCTACTCATAATTTTTGTGTGTCACCTACAAAAATAGTCTACGCCTTCGAGAATCTCAGACCAAAGGCCAAGTGGCATAAAAGATGAGGTTAGACTTGAGTACCATAAAATTGGATGCCCTTTGTGAGTTCCACCAAAAGCAAGGGCACAAAATCGAGGATTGCATCGCCCTAAGACAAGAGGTCGTAAACATGCTACGACATGGAAAAAGAGTAGATGAGTGACCGGTTAAGGACCAACTTTTCTAGAAGATGTGAATAACATCAAGGACATCGCCCTCACCAACATGCACCATCCACATGATCATCGATGGTGATGATGATTCTTCCATCAATAGTGTGGAGTTTACCACAATCCACAAGCTCAAACGGTCAATCGCCCACAAACGGTATGATGAACTCGAAGAAAGTATCATCTTCGATAAGTCAGATACTAACGGTTTGGTTTTTCCTTACTATGATGCCTTTGTTATCACTTTACGAATTTTAGATACAGGTGTGAGACACATTATGGTAGAAGATGGGAGCGGCGCGTGCATTATCCACCCTTGAGTACTTGCACCAATGAAACTCGAAGATAAGATAGTGCTGTGTTGCATCATGCTAACGAATTTTAACAATGCAGTTGAGCGAATATCTAGAAAAATCACACTCGTCGTCCTGGCCGGTGGTGTCACTCTGGAAACCACATTCCACATCATGGACCAATACATAACGTACAATGCCATAATAGGGCGATCATGGATACACTTTATGAGAGCCATCCCATCCAGCTTATACCAAGCTATCAAATTCCCAACTCCATGGGTAATATTCAGCATAGGAGGGGAACAACGCACATCCCGAGAATGCTACCGCATCGCCATAGACTACACGATCATTCAACAAACAAAGGACAAAGAAAAAGAGGCATAGCAATCAACAGGATCGAGGTCGATATGCAATGATAGCGAGGACATCATTAGAGACCCCGATACGGTCGAAGTTGCGGGATCGAACCTAGAAGACCTCGACCCCTTTCAATTAGACAACAATGACCACATCAAGAAAGTTTACATCGGCTGCAAACTTCAGGAGCCAGGTAAATTTTGTCAATTCATAACTACTAACGCGGACTTGTTTTCTTTTAACCATGCAGATATGCCAGGTATCCTAAAGGAAATTGTCACTTACTTCCACCCCCGATGAGGCAGGTTAGGTTTAAGTTCAACTCCGCAATTAATGACGCGGTGCACGAACATGTGGAAACAATATTGGAAAATGGATCCATTAGGGAGTTAAAATACCCCAATGGGTCGCCAATGTGTTCATGGTTAAAAAGAAGAATGGGAAATGGCAGATGTGCGTAGATTTCACTTATTTTAACATAGCATTCCCCAAAGATTCATTTTCGTTACCCCATATCGACAAAATTATCGATGCGAAGGCCGTGCATGAATTACTGAGCTTTTTGGACGCCTACTCGGGCTATAACTAAATCCTCATAGAAGAAGAGGATAAAGAGAAAACCACTTTCTTCACCCATCAGGGGACATACTACTACAGGGTCATGTCCTTAGGGCTAAAAAATGCAGAGGAAACTTACCAAATGTTAGTGACGAGGATGTCCAAAGGCCAACTTGGCAAAATGATGGAAGTTTACATAGATGACATGCTGGTCAAATCCAAAAGGAAAGAAGATCACATCGAACACCTAAGAGAAACCTTCGATATACTCAAATGGTACGAGATGAAACTATATCCAAAAAAGTGTGCACTCGGCGTGGCCTGCGAAAAATTCTAGGATTCCTAGTATCACAGCGAGGTATCGAGGTCAACTTGATTAGATTCTTCAGCATACTCAAGAAAGACAATGTCCTCCAATAGACTTCTGAGTGCGTCCAAGCCCTGAAAAATCTAAAAGCATATGTGTCATCGCCATTATTGCTTTAAAAAATCAAAACTAGAGGAATGCCTCCTCGTCAACCTTGTTGTATCTGAAGTAGCTGTGAGCGCAGTCTTGGTCCGAGAAAATAAAGGTACACAGTCTCCCATCTATTACATTATCAAAACACTAGTCGACGCCGAGACGAGATACCCTCACCTCAAAAAATTAGCCATAGCCTTAGTCGTAGCTGTACGAAAGCTTAGACCATATTTCTAGTGCCACCCTATCTCGGTCGTCACGACTTCCCCCTAAGAGGTATTTTGCACAAACCTGAGCTATCGGGAAGGCTTGACAAATGGTCCATCGAACTAAGCGAGCACGATATCACATATCAATCGCTAACAATGATAAAGTCACAAGTTCTTTCTGACTTCATCGCCGACTTCAGCGTTAAAATAATGCCCGAAGTTGAAAGAGAAGCCTCCTATGCTTCTCCCCAGATATAGGACCTCTGAGTCCTGTACACTGACGATGCGTCTAATGCGTCAGGGTCCGGACTAGGACTTGTACTCGAAGTTCCGACCAGTAAAGTGATTAGCCAATCTATAAGGTTCCCGGACATGACTAACAACGAGACCGAGTACGAGGCCGTAATTGTAGGGTTAAGGCTAGTGCTCAAATAGGGGGAGAGACAGACCGCTGCGATTCCCAACTCGTTGTCAACCAAGTCAATGGACTTTCCAAATTAAGGAACAAAGGAAAAATACCAGACCGAAATCCGCAAGCTACTGCCCAAGTTCGATGAATGACAACTCGACCAGATCCCTCGAGCATAGAATACCGAGGCGCATGACCTCACCAAATTAGCCGCAGCTACCAAAAACATTACAACCTGAGACAAAAGTGTAGTCCACCTTCTTAACTCATCGATAAACCAAATCAAGGTAAGAACCATAAACCTGACTTGGGAATGGCGCAACTGTATTGTTACATAGTTGCGGGAGGGCGTACTCCCAAGTGATAATAAAAAGGCCAAGAAATTGCAAATGAAAGCAGCCAGGTACAATATCATTTACAATGACCTGTACAAGAGAACATACAGAGGCCCTCTAGAGAAATGCTTGGGCCCAAATCAGACGCGTCACATCCTTGAAAAAGTCCACGAAGGCCATTGTGGAGTTCATTTCGGCAATCAGGCTTTGGTTAGATGCCTCATATGGGCAGGGTATTACTGAACCACTATGAAGAAAAGAGGCTGCATATTCGTGAAAAAGTACAAACAATGCCAAAAGTATGCCCCAATAATTCACCAAGCAGGCAAACACCTCCACTCGGTCACCTTCCCTTGGCCATTCATCAAATGAGGAATCGACATCGTGGGCCCCCTCCCAGCAGGGCGGGGTAACGTACGATTTCTTTTGGTTTTAATTGACTATTTCTCTAAGTGGGTAGAAGCAGGAGCATTCGCACATATACGTGAACATGAAGTGATTGCCTTCATATGGAAACATAATATGCCGATTTGGCCCCCCCAAAGAGATCAGCTGCGATAACGGACCCCAATTTATTGGAAAGAAGATCGTTGAATTTTTCGAGAAGTGGCATATCAAAAGAATACTCTCAATGCCATACCACCCCGTAGGCAACAGACAAGTAGAGTCGTCCAACAAGTCAATACTGAACATCATGAAGAAAGCACTTGAAGACGCCAAAGGGCTATGTCCAAATATACTACCATAAGTACTTTGGTCCTAACGAACAATGTCAAAGACAAGCACATGAGAGATGCATTACTCTTTTATCTATGGGACTGACGTAGTAATACCGGTGGAAGTTGGGGAGCCCAGCCTAAGATACTGCCACGAGAGCGGACCAAGGAACGATTAAAGCAGAAGGCAGGAGCTCGATGAAGTTGAAAAATGATAATACATGGCCTGCATGAGGATGGTCACCCAAAAACAACAAGCAGAACGCTATAATAACAAAAAGGCAAAAGTCAGAACGCTCAAAGTCAGGGACTACGTGCTTAAAGCTAAAACACAAGCAAGCAAAGAACCATGTGAAGGCAAACTGGAAACAAATGGGATGGCCCGTACAAAATCATGGCAACAACGAACAAATGATCATTCCAACTAGAAACAATGGAAGTAAAGCTACTACCAAACAACTGGAATATTACTGACCTTAAGTACTTTAACTTTTATGAGGTAAAGCGTCCCCCAAGTCGTACTCTTTTTTCCCTCACTTGAGTTTTGTCCCAATCGGGTTTTCTCAAGGATATTTTTAACGAGGTGACAAAGGGGACACTTCAAGTTGAAGTACGAAAAGACGGAGGCACTAGACGACTAGTTCATTGATCGATCTCTCAAGCCTTCTCAAGGTCGACCAATGAAGGGATTAGGTAGACTGAGAATGGGACTGGAACGCCAACCAACGCACGAGGATCCAATTGAGCTTCAGCGTGAATCCATTCCTCGTATAGGTCCCGAGGAACGTTTGGGAAATTTTATATATGAGAAGATGATGGTTGCATAAGCATTTGAGTCTTCTCAGCCTCTAAGGCGACCACCTAGTCTGAAGGAGAGATTTGTCTCTCTCCAACTCCCTAATCCTCTCATTAAGCCGCTCCTGTTTAACTCTCACCATCTTCAAATCACACTTTCTCTCAGAATTGAGAGTATCTGTAGGCGACACTCCTCCAACTACCTGCTCACCTCGAACACCCGTTCCTAGAGATCGCCACACCGAGATTCCATGACCCTACTAACCTTGAGCTCTTCCTTTTTATTTCTTAGTGTCCCCTCATGGACGCTGCACTTTTTGATGACCCTCACCAACTCATCATCCTTCTCCTTCAGTTCATCTTGAAGGTCCTGCAAATTGACGCCCTGACCAAATCGCCTACAAATTTTCCAGTACTAGCCATAATACTCGCGGTATTTTTGCTGCAACTTCATAAAAATATCCTTACGCCTTTCCTATCTTCGGACACTTTCAATTTCCAAAATTACGATCTAAAAAAGAAAGAAAAAGAAAATAGACAAAGTAAGAATGAGCCTATATGTTGAACATAACAAACAAAAATAGGAAAGTCGAAAAACTTACCCTGAGTGCTAGGTCGGCTATACTCATCGATAAGGTAACATCATCCATCTCTTGGAGGGTTTTACCCTCCACGTCGGAGCAAAGGGGACTGAGGGAAGGAACCATGTTCTCTATATTTATTAATAAATCCCGATACATGGGGATCGCAATAGTTTGCATGGACCCCTCCAGTCTGACCTCGAGCTGGGTAAATCCTTCCTTCATCATCCTCATCTCATCAACATTGAGATCAGAGCCCGTCTTGTAGCCATCCTCGGCAATGCCTTTGCTTCTCCCATCTGCCGGCAAAGAAGCATCATTAGCCATCTGCGAAGTCGACAGACCCTACTGCCTTAAAATTATCAGAAGCCATAGTGGCTGGCCTTTTGGCTCCTACCGCCTTGAAGGGAAGAGATATGCCCTCATTGGCCTCTACCGATATCGAAACAACAGACGCCAGTTTGATATCGTCCTCAATTATTATCATCGCGATGGATCTACAGCCCGGGTGACCCCATCACCAACGTCCACTAACCTTCTTTTATGAGGAACCAAATTCCCATCACTTGGTGACGATTCCTCCTCCTCGTCCACAAGATGGGACAAAGGGGAATCTAGAAGCTTTGCTATCAAAATATCTACAAGCGAAGAAGAAATTGATGCTAAGGCAGCAGTAGATAGGGCCGAAGACCGAGCAGATCTAGTATCGGTCGAAGAGGGAACATATGTAAATGAATGAGTAGGCATAGCCACGGTCGTAGTGGGAATGGACATCAAAGAGGAGGCAGTTTATCTCTTACGAAATGTAGGAGGGGGAGCCATCGGCCTCGTTAAAGATCCTCGGGCTGGAAAATAAAGAATCAAAATAAGGTTATCAACATCATCAAGAGCAAACTATAAGAAGCGGGAAAATAAGAGGCCAAAATAAACAAAAAATATAGACAAACTCATCGGTCAAGGAAGGAGCAGGCCCGAACTTCTTTATAAATCCCGGTCACTCACGAATTCGCACAATGTGAGGCAGAACCCGGCCAAACCAATCAGAAATATCCTCGACCAAAGGAGGGGCATAGTCTTGGCTGCACAAAAAAAGAACAAGAGTTCAGGGCCTACGACTATAACATGCATATTAGATGTTTTGACAAAAGAATAGTAGACGCTTACGAGTATAATTCCAAGTCTTACGGAAGCCGTTCGCGTTGGCCACAACGTCTTTGGTTTTGACAAAGAAAATATTATGCAAGAATTGACGGTTCGCCTTATCGTCCATATTCACCACCAGGCATTTTCCCCTTTGATGGAGAAGGTTCAACATCGTCCCCCTATAGAAACTAGGGGCAAAGAGATGCATCAGATGTCAGAGTGTGATCTCGACCCCAGCCAACTCTGCAAATTTAGTAAGCATCCTGATGAGCTTGAAGATATATTAGGCAAGTTGAGCTGGGAACAAGCCATAATAGTGACAAAATTCCTCTACCAATGGGAGAAAGGGAGAGCGTAGCCAGCGTGGAAGGGGTATGCATAGAACATGCAATACCCAGGACGGTGGATTTGAACCGCATTACGCCCTGCTGGGACAAAATCGATGCGAACAAGAATGTTGAATTTAGCCCTAAGCTCTACTAGATCGGCGTCTTTCATCGCCGACTCAAAGGCCTCGGGCTCGTTTAAGGAGCCTTTGAGAAGTCGGACCTAACTTTCTCACTATGAGGAATTATTTCCTCCACAGTAGGAAAGTTCTAATCTTTAATAGCAACAGAAACACCATTAGCATGAGAAGGCATAATCACCGCTAAGGGGACATGGTTATTTCCCTCACCGGGACCAGAAGACACATTAGCCATAATTCTAATAAAAGAAAGGATATTATTGTAAAGAAGGGTTAGAAGCAACAGAAGTCACTGGAACTAGGAAAGAAAACACAAAATAATGGATTAAGGATAGGAAGACACAAGGTTTTGATGTGAAAAATATGTAAAGAATAAGGGAATTCCCTTACACCTCTATTTATAAGAATTTGGGCAACAAAATAAAGAAATTATGCCATCATTACCTAACATTGGAATTGAAACGACAATCCCAACCGACAGACACACGGGAAACAATGCAAAGCATTGGAAAAATGCACCATAATGACACATGATATCATGATGTCATTTAGTGTAGGAACGATGTAACCCCAAAAGTTGTGGCTCACGAAAGGTAACATTGCTGGCGCATCCCAAACTTAACTGTCTGACCCACTCGTCCACTCTTCTCGACCACAACCAACAAAATTCTCTTATCGAGGTCGTCTGAGGCCGACCTCAATAAGCGGAAGGACTAACTGTATATATCAAATTATGCCACAGAACATTTATGGCAAGGTAGCATTGAGAAAAGAGTTGGTCGAGGTCGATCAGGAAACGACAAAGCTCGTGGTCAGGAAATCAACAATGATCGAGGTCGAGCACCGTAGAAAGAGCTGTAACAGCTAGTTTTTAGAATAGGATAATAAAGGAAATATTCTACTGAATATTCTCATTACATATACTATTAGGGTTTGTTAGGGATATGTCCATATAAATAGGAAAAAGGACAATGAATGTGGCCATGTGACACACACGTGATAAGAACAGACTTTTGATAGAGATTCCCTCTATCTTGTAAAGATGCACACATTACCTTTGCATCAAGATTCTTGTTCATATTATTGCATACTCTTTCATCAGATCCAAGAATAGTTCGAACATTCTAGGATTTATCTGTCATTCATCATTGTCAGGAGAAACAATCATCTAGTTCATTCTTTATTGGGTGAACCACTTCTTTTATTTACTTAAATGTCATTTACTATTATTTATTACTAGTTACTTATCCATTATTGCTCATACCTTTTGGAATATTTAATGCATATTATTGTCAATTGGCCACTAGATCTGTTTAAGGTTAGCCACATTTTCGGAACTCAGATCTAGAAATATTATTATTAAGCAGGTTTACATCATTATATAAATACAATTGTTTTAACCGAAAGTTATTCTTTTTGGTCAAATAGGTCTAACTTCTGATCCTACCTCTTCTGGCAAGCCTAAGAAAGGAGAAGAGTATGGACTAAAAGAAGGACAAGCAGAAGCAAGATGGAAATGACAACAGAAAAGGAAAGATATACGTTTCTTTGTCAAAAACAAACAAGCCAACGAGTGGTGGACATGCTTGTTGGACATGTCAAAAACCTGAACATCATGCAGAAAAATTTTCAAATAAAGCAAAGATAAATGCTCTTCTTGCTGAAGAGGAGAAACAAGGAAAGGGACAGAAAGTTGCTGTTTATATGAATTCGTTATGGTTGTTGAACACTTTGGCTTGTGTAACTATGGCGGATGATGAAAAAAATGCTAACAAGGAAGAAACTGGAGACATGAATGTTACGGGGGATGATTTTAATGATGCTTATTCCATAATAATGTATCTGGATATGAAAATCGAGAACAAGAGTGTCATGACCATTTTTGATACCGGAGCCACGAACACCTTTGTTGCCTCCCGAAATTGTTCAAGAGTATGGGATGCACAAAGCGTTTGATGAAGTTAAAAGCTATGAACTCAAAGGCGCAATATGGTTATGGGGTTGCACTAGATATCCCGATGATATTGGGCCATTGGTCTGGAAAGTTGAACATGACAATGGTGCCATTGGACGGTTTCAATATGCTATTGGGAATTGATTTTTTGAAGAAGAACAAAGTCTCTCCAATTCCTTATTTAGATGGACTTATGTTTTTGCTGGAGACAAACCCCGGCTTTATGAAAGGTATTCGACCCTAGGAGGATGAAATAGGTGCTTTGATTTGTTCCATTGCATTTGAGAAAGGATTGAAGAGGGGTAAGGAAACTTACCTTGCTACACTCGTTGAAGTCAAGCCAGCTGTACATATTTAGGTCCCAGATTGTGTTGCAGATTTGCTGAAGGAATTCAAAGGCATGATGCCTCCAGAATTGCCATGAGAGTTACCACTGAGGAGGGAAATTGATCACATGATTGAACTTATTCCTGGATCACGCTGCCTGCGCGGCCTCCTTACCGCATATCGCCTATGGAACTGATTAAATTAAGGAATAAATAATCTGAGTTGCTTGATGCTGGGTTTATTCTACCATCAACCATATGGTGCTCTTGTTTTGTTCTAGAAAAAGCAAGATGGTACGTTACGGATGTGTGTTGACTATAGGGTGCTGAACAAAATGACTGTCAAAAACAAATATACGGTCCCTTTGATTCAATATCGGCTGGATAAGCTTTCGAAGGCTAGTTATTTTAATGAGTTAGACCTAAGGTTAGGCTTTTGGCATGTTAGGATAGCCGATGGGGATGCCCCTAAGACCACTTGTGTAACTAGATATGGTAGCTTTGAATTTCTTGTAATTCCGTTTGGTCTAACTAATGCCCTGACAACTTTCTATAATTTAATGAACAATGTTATTTACAAGTACCTCGATGACTTTTTAGTTGTATGTTTAGATGGCATTGTCATATACAATCGGACCCTTGACGATCATTTGTCTCACTTACAAAAAGTGCTGGAAAGACTTAGAGCCTATCAACTCTATGTCAAGATGGAGAAATGTGAATCTGCAAGTCGTGAAATAAAGTTTCTAAGCCATTTGGTTAGTGAAAACCAAGTGTCGATGGACCCAAAGAAGGTACAAACAATAGTTGATTGGCAAGCACCAAGCGGGATAAAGGAACTAAGATCATTTTTGGGCTTGGAAAATTATTCCCGGAAGTTCATTGGAGGCTATTCAAAAAGGGCTGCTCCTTTGACGGATTTACTGAAAGAGATTGTCAAATTGGTTTGGTCGGATTCATGTGACAAGGATTTCAATGCTTTGAAGAAGTCCATTGCATCCGAACCAATATTGAAGCTGCTATATTTTGACTTGCCATTTGAAGTACATACATCACTTTAGATTATGCTGTTGGCAGTGTGCTGGTCCAAGAGGATCAACCAGTTGTATTTGAGAGCAAAAATTTAAAGATTGCAGAGGAACGTTATTCTGCACATGAGAAAGAGATTGTTGCAGTAATTCATTGTCTTTAATTTTTGAGAGTTTATTCTCTAAGAACAAAGTTGGTGCGGACGAACAACGTGGCTAATACATTCTTCAAAACTCAGCAGAAATTGAGTCTAAAGCAAGCCCGGTGGCAAGAGTTCTTGGCTGAATATGACTTCGTAGGGGTGCACAAACCTGGAAAAGAAAATTAGGTTGTCGACGCACTTAGTTTCAAAGAGGTATTTGTCGCGCCAAAGATCGGGTAAGGGCTCAAATTAATTTTTAAGGTGCGCTAAGGCACCTATTTGTGAATAACTCTATTTGACTAGTCAAAACCGCCAAAGATCGGGTAAGGGCTCAAATTACCTCAGAGAGAAGGTGTTAGACACTTTTCCAGGTCCACAACTGTGGATCCCGACTGAACTTTAAACTATGTGGATTAAGTAACTAGGCTAGGTGATCAAATAAATAAAGAGACACTAGACGTTGAAGAGTCTTATTGTAGTATAGAAGAATCGGTATATATCTTAATATGACTATAAGGATGCAACTAGATTGGTCTATATTAAACGACTAAGTGTAGATATCAAGCATATAAAAGAAAATGGGGTCCTAAGTTTTTTAGCCTAAAGGATCACCCCGTGCAACATAAATAATACTTCGCAACTTCCTTCAAGTAGGAGTTGCTCATATTATTCAGCGGGGCAAACTATCATCTCCTGCTACATGATTACTATGTTTAAGTTGTTTACCTAAAAGCGTTCTAATTCAATTATATGTCGTACCATATGCGTGCACTACCCGTCCCATGCCTATTATCCAGGAGGCTTTGTACCTACTATTTAGGTAGTTCAAGACTTTACTTAGGTTGTTCAAAATAATAAAACTAATCGCCATTCAAAACAAGTAGGACTGCACATAATAGAAACGAGTGGCTCATGTTAGCCTCCACATAGCGACAAAGGCATGCAAACAGGTTTCAGATTATGCAGTGAGGAGTCATGAGCAATTTTAGAATCAAGATGTATGAAAATTGTTTAAACCTATAGGCATGGTTTCTATGTGACCACACGGCTTAATAAAATCTCATCGGCAATCCTGCTACTTTGATTACAAATTAAAAAGTGTTATTAAAGTCTATAGACATTATCTCTAGTCGATACACACCTGGGGCAATGAGACCATTGGAGTACTCAGAATTTTTGCATTTTGATCCTATTGGTATGCTTTCTAAGCGAGTAGAAATATCCTATAGGCAGGCTCTCTAATAGTTGATATTCGAAAACAGATTCAATTGCTTATTCCTATACGTATATTATTTAGGCGGGCAGTGCGACAAGAACAACAATTTGATTAATTAACTAAGGCCCTATATACAAGGTATCTAGATGAATATCGATGGAAATATATCTTAATTATTTAACCGATCCTATAGACATGTTATCTAACAATTGCACAGTAATAGCACAAGTTGAGAAAATGATCAATGATATTTGAATCATATAGGCATGCTATCTAATAGTGTATAGAAACAGAGCATGTGAACAAGGGAAATACTTATATTTTAGACATGTCTCTAATGTTAGTAGGTAATTCATTTAGGTTCCTATAGGCATGCTTTCTATTAGTGTATAGAAAATAGGGCATGTCAAACAAAGAAACAAGTAAAGCAATTAAACCCTATACGCGTATTTTCTACTCATTCATGTGAGAATTAATGTACCCTATTCCCCCTTTCACTAGTTTCCCCATCTATTTTGTTTGTAAACTATTATAGGCCCAAAATAATGAATACAAGTGCAAATATTACATAGTGAAAGACTACAGGCCTAATAAACAGAGCTGACCCAAAAGAGAAATAACCCAATACTGCCTGGGCCTGCAGTAAGCTCATATTTCACATGAATAGTAGACCCATATCCAAACATACCTCAAACATGAGAGTGTATTAATTGCACAACTCGGGGCCGCACATGAACTCGGACCAGGCTTAGATGGAGGAACCATACATGGCAGCCAATTGACAACTTTGAAGTCTATTAAAAATAATACCTCATAGGGACACGATTACATAAACATATAGTCATTTTTTTAGAATCTAAGGGAGCAAGATTGTCAAACAAGAGGGCTTGAATATGGCAACTAGGTGGAGCAGTTTTAACATAACAAGTTTGATATAGAAAACTAACACCATAGTGAGCAATCATTCAACAAAGAAAAATGTGTAGTATATTGAACACAATCACACATTAGGAGGACTTAAGAAGCAGGTCTATTGGGTTAACATGGTAACCACACACATATATGCTAAGTTTCCAGAAATCAAGTTTAGCAAAAGGTATTAGCCGGAGTTGGTTAGAAAAGACTTTAGATAGGTGAGCCTTAATCAAAGTATTTATACTAGCAATTTCACATGAAGATTTCTAATGTGGGAGCTTAACATGATCACAAGCAGTATAGCAACGACCTAGTAGCACGATCTACAACAGACCACAACAGTGCCAAAATCTAGAAAACTCATGAAAATATGTCAACTTACGAAGAATAGAATAGGCAAGCATAATAACTCATACTAGTTACCCAGACATAAGAGAAGAAGCTAATATAGAAATTTTCCCTAGAAGCAATGCTAAAGACATAAGATGAACATACATTAGAACTTGAATGGCAGGGAAACATGCCTTAGCTAATCAGACAGCCTCAGGAATTTAGCAGGTTGGGCAAGAATAACTCAACAAGGTCTGAAACACAGACATTGATTTATAACAGAGATACAAGACAAGGTAGGGAACATACATTAGTTTACAAGTAGCATGTTTAAGCTAAAAACATGATTAGGGGTTAACTCTAGATGAGTATTAAGTGGCACGTGAATGATTTAACAAAATTAGAATAAGTTTTGGACATGATACAAAACAAATCAAGAAGTTAAACTCAGAATGAGCAATATTAATAAGCATTCGAACACACATAATGGAGCAAACAATCCTAAGAAAATATAATTAAGGCAACATATTTAGAAATTTCGATTACTAGAAGGTTTATAGCCTCAAGAGGAACTTCAGAGCATACCATGGCATCTTGGTTCATAAAAATATCAGAAACATAGATATGCATGACAAGAATTCAAATGAAAGAGAATGCTATTGTAGGGGTCATAGGTACTTACCGATTACTAATTCAGCGAATAAAATGAGAGAGAAAAGGCTAAGTGTCAGAAATAGCTCGAATATCACCAGCAAAGAGAACAACCAAAAGACCCAAATCCTAGTGCTTCAGAGTTCACATGAGCCTCAAATGGACTACAAGCAGTGCTGGTACTAGAGAGGTTGTTAGAGAGGAATCCAATGGCCTTGGCTTTCAACCGCCAAGAGCAATAGATTCAGAATAGTATCGAGTGAGTGAGGGTATAAGATAATAATATTGGTTCTCAAGCGATTAGGGTCCCGCCTCAAAGGGAAATTTGGGAGGGATTTATATACTAGTAGAAATTAAAAGAACGAACATGGAAAGAAGACTAATCACACAGAATAAGGAAAGAAAATTAATCATTTGGAATAAGGGAAGGAAAATCAATCATATAGAATAAGGAAAAAGAAATCAATCATATAGAATAAGGAAAAGGAAATCAATCATACATAATAAGGAAAAGAAATCAATCATACAGAATAAGGAAAGACCACATACAAACTAATTTCAAAACAAAATTAGGAAAATGAGTAAGGCAAACCCTAATTACGCCGGATTCGATGGAAATATGCCCAAATCGGAGAGATACTCCATGATCTTATCTAGCCGGAATCCCATAATATCTTCAAGGTCGAGCCTATTTGGACACAATTTACATGAGATACACCTTCCATATATGGAACGATATGCAATATTACCATATCAGAGTAGTATGCATTTAGAAATGGCGAGAAAACCTCTTCGAAGGCAATATGCAGAGAAAAGGTGAGACGATTTTGGTCGCTAGGGTTTAGGTTTGAGAAGGGGAGTGTTTAAAGGAGGCGAAAATGATAAATGGGGTCTAGGGTTTAGGTTATGAGGATATAAGGATAATGGGGAATTTATTATGGGCCGTTGATCATTTGAGATCAACGGCCAAGATTAAATAGGAAACTGGGCGGGTCAAAGATAACAGGTCGTTTGGTGGGCTGCTGAGGGATCAAAGAGTGGGCTGTGTATTTGGGCCTGTAATTTGGTCTGAAAATTAGTCCTTATATTGGGCTATAAATAAAATATGCGAAATTTGTTGATTATAATTTATAAAAATTAATTAATAAATAATAAAAATATTACTTATACAATAATTGCAAATAATAGCTCAACATTATAAAAATATAAAAAAAAATACTATTTTAGCATGAGTAATGTAATAAATATACTTATGTATAGAATATAGGCTATTGTTGCAAAAATTATGTAAATAGCTAAAGATACAAATGTTATTATATGTAAATCAAGTTAAATATTATAAAACATATATTTGGATGCAAAATAATAATTTTGGATGATTAATCATCACAAAATAATTTGAAAGGGTAATTGATAAATAATCAAGTAATTTAAATACAAATAAATCAATTTTAAAACTTTCAAAATTGCGAAAAATTATAGAAAATACTTGTGAATTATGTAATGATGTAAAAATGATATTTTTAAAGTATATACACTTATTTAAAACTGTGAGGGCAAAATATCAACAATATTTGCTGCAATTTATTCGCTCACTTGAATTGAATATGATTTTCTTGATACAATCAACTTATGTGTTGTGAATGATCCATTGTATGTGAAATTAATGGATCAAGTAAAAGATGGGACAGTTAGACGGTACTGGATCAAGGACGATTTGCTGATCTTCAAAAGGGGGAGAATTGTGATTTCTTAAGGTACCGGATTGCGTTGTTCTTTTCATGCTGGTCATCCGAGTGTTGAAGGATGATGGTGTTGCTGTCTTAAAATTAGTTTTGGCCGAAAATGAAAGATGACGTTGAAGCCTATGTAAAAACTTGTCTGGTATGCCAACTTGGTAAGACTAAACGAAAGAGAAGAGCTGGTTTGCTACAAACTCAATCGCTTCCAGAGTGTCCGTGGGTTTTTGTTTCCATGGACTTTATACGTGGGCTTCCAAAAGTTGATGGCAAAGCATCATGGTGGTAGACAGATCCTCAAAGTATGGGATTTTCTTTGTTGCTCCAACCATTTGTTCTTCTGAGGTAGCTGCTGAATTATTCTACAAGCATATTGTGCATCACTTTGGGGTTCCAAGGGATATTGTGAGTGGTCGGGATCCGATATTTACAAGCCGGTTTTGGAGTGCTTTGTATCAAATTCTTGGGGATTGATTTAAAATTCTCGAATACAAATCACTCACAAATCGATGGGTAGACCGAATGTATCAATCATTTGCTTCAAGAGTACTTGAGGCATTGTGTGACTGCTAATCAGAGATATTGGGTTGAGTTACTAGACAATGCGTAGTTTTGTTACAACTTGCATAGGTCTTCGGCAACTGAAATGAGTCTTTTTTAGACAGTGTTGGGAAGACATCTTGAAACACCACTGGAAGTTGTTCAGTTAAAATCATGGGGCAAGTGTCCTACTGCTTATAGATATGCTCGCAACAAGTATGAGTTGTTGGCTGAGGCACGAGACGAATTGATAAGAGAGACTAAAAGGAAGAAAATATATGCTCATAGAAATAGGCGGCCTTTGGAATTCAGTGCTTGTAGCAAGGTGTTGCTGAAGCTTACTCCACAGATTTTGAAGAAAATCAGTTGGAAGATACCTCATCGTGGGATGATTCCTAAGCATGACGACCCGTTTGAAGTTGTAAAAAAGGTGGGTGAAGTAGCCTATGAACTATGGTTAGTTATCACAGGCAATCTCATTCGGTATTTAGAACCGACAAATTATGTTTTCCTATAGGAAGTCTACCACTTTGTGCTCACTGATCTATTGGTAAGGACCTGTTTCAACCTATTTTGTGAAATAATCAGTTAAAACTAAAAGGAATCTTACCTTTTCGGGACCCAGCAGCAGTGGCCCAACTATATCTATCCCTCATTTCATGAATGGCCATGGGACAAAATTGAATATAAGTGCTCTGCCGACTGGTGTACCAATTGCGTGTGGCACTGGCATTTGTCGCATTTCTGTCGAATGCCATTGTGTCTTGCTCCATCCGGGGCCAGTAATGTCCTGCCCTTATCAGTTTTAACACCAACAAATCTGCACCTGAATGGTTCCCGTAAATTTCTTCATGGATCTCTCTCCTAGACATCGGGCCAGCGGGTCTTGGAAAGATATTCTATATAATAGTCCACCCAAGAGGATGTAGCGAGCCGCTTTGGTACATAGTGTCCGGGATGCCTTCGAGTCTTTGAGTAGTTTGCCATGCTAAATGTAATCGATGAACTCATTCCTCCAATCCCAAACTATATTGGTTGTATTTACTTCAGAACAACCGTCCATATCCGTTATTGAATGCATAAGTTGAACAAAAATACCTGAGTTATATCATTTCCTCTTCGAGGATGACCCCAAGTTGGCCAATGCATCTGCTTCTGCATTTTCTTCTCTCACGATGTGTGTCATCGACCATTCCCTGAATCGTGTAAGCAAAGTTTGAACTTTAATCACATACCATTGCATGTGTTCCTCCTTTCTGTCAAAGATTCCATATACTTGGTTTACTGCTATTTAGGAATCATATTTGATTTCAATGACCTCGGAGTCAAGTCGCCGAGCTAGTTCAAGTCCTATAATCAAAGCCTCCCACTCGGCTTCATTGTTAGTCAACATAACCATTTTATGGCTTACCTTAGGTTTTACACCTAAGGCATGATTAGGACCACCCCGATCCTGGACCCTTTCACAATGAAAGGTCCATTACTGAACAAGGTCCAAACTTCTGATGTTGTCTCCGACACCATCATTGCTCTTTTTGCGGCCAAAGGCAGTAACCTGAGCCTGAAATAGGGCACAAAGTCGGCCAAAACTTGTGATTTGATCACAGTCCTAGACTTATATTTAATATCAAATTCGCTAATTTCAACTGCCTATTTGGCCAACCAACTTGACAACTTAGTTTTGTAAAGCTCATTTCATTGGCGAAAGATTGTCAATAGCTATCGGGTGGCAACAAGGAGCTTTTGAAAGGCGATTATGAGAGCTAAGGCTAGTTTTTCATGGTGCGGATAACGAGTTTCCGCTCCTTACAAAATTTTGCTAACATAATAGATAGGAGATTGCGCACCTTCGTCCTCCCGGACTAGAAGGACACTTATCGCTACCTCCGAGACCGTAATGTATATTACCAATTGTTCACCTTTCCCCTGTTTTGATAGTAACAGTTATAGATAATGTTTCAGGTCTTTTAAGACATTTTGGCATTCTAGAGTCTATTCAAAATTGTTCTTTTTCTTTAGAACTAATGACATCGTTTCGAGGATTGAAAGATGAACCTGCTTAGAGCGGTCAATCTTCTGGTTAGCCTTATGACTTTTTTCATGCTTGTCAGCTGGTCCAGGATGCCCTCGATGGGTTTGATCTTATCAGGATTTACCTCGATCCCTTTTTTGAAATCAAGAAACCCAAGAGCTTACTGGAGCTAATCCCGAACGTGTATTTTTTGGCGTTGAGTTTCAGATTGTTCTTCCTTAGGATATCGAAGGTTTCCTGGAGGTGTTTTAAATAGTCACCTATATTCAAAGACTTGTCCAACATGTCATCTATGTATACTTCCATTGTTTTACCTATTTGTTTCTTGAACATCTTGTCCATGAGGCTCTGATAAGTGGCTTCGGTGTTTCTAAGCCTATTCGGGAATCACAATATAACAATATGTGCCAAAGTTCGTTATGAACGAAGTTTTTTCCTGATCCTGTAGGTTCATCTTAATTTTATTGTACCCCGAATAGGCATCTAGAAAACTCATTAATTCATGCCTGGACGTTGCATAAATCATTTGATCGATGTTTGGAAGGGGGGATGAGTCTTTTGGGCACACCTTATTCAAGTTTTTGTAATCTACACACATTCAAAATTTGTTATTCTTTTTTAGAACTACAACTACAATAGCTAGCCAGTCGTGATATTTTGCCTCCGGGATTGAACCGATGTCAATTAACCGTGTTACCTCTTCTTTGGCAAACCTATTTCCGACCTTGGCTATCGGGAGCTTCTTCTACTTACCGGTGGGACGCATGGGTCCAGTCTTAGCTTGTGCACGGCCACCCCTAGCAGGATACCTATAATGACCCGATCAATTATTTTGAGTGTTGTAGCCCCGTTTCCCTATACATTGCTCAGTTTATGCTTATTAGTTACTATATGACTTGCGGGGGTAGTTGGTTTGGTTCCGGGGATGTTTCAGAATGCATTGAGACACTTAGTTTCAAGGTTAGAAACTTAAACTAAAAAGGTTGACCGGATATTAACTTATGTGCAAGTGGATCCGAAATGGAGTTTTATGGTTTTGATAGCTTCTTTGGGTGATTCTAAACTTAGGAGTCTGTCTGGATAGTGATTTGGAGGTCTGTAGTTGATTTAGGCTTGAAATGGCGAAAGTTGGAAAATTAGAAGCTTTGGAAATTGAGAAGTTTTATCGAGAATTAACTTTGTAGTTACCGAGCTCGAATTTTGGTTGCGGGAGGTGGAGTAGGTCCATTGTGTTATTTATGACTTGTGTGCAAAATTTGAGGTCAATCGGACTTGTTTTGATAGGTTTTGGCATCGAATGTAGAAGTTGAAAGTTCATAAGTTTATTAGGCTTGAATCGATGCCCATTTCGTGGTTTTAGCATTGTTTGATTTCATTTGACACTTCGAATGAGTTTGTGTGATATTTTTGGACTTGTTGGTATGTTTGGTTGATGTCCCGGGGGCCTCGGGTGGATTTCGGATGGTTAACGGAGTGAAATTCTGACTTGGGAGATTGCTGAAGCCTGCTGGTGTGGAGTGTTTGGTTTCCTTCTATGCGATCGCATGGATAGGTCCGTAATCAGGAAAGGTTGTTGGTCACTGATGGAAGTTTGTTCTATCGCGAGGTGATTTTCGCGATCACATACTTGGAGCACTAAATGCATCACAAATGTGTGGGCTTGGTCGCGTTCGCAAAGAAGGAGTGAGACAACTAGGTTCATGTGCGTTGTTCTATGCGAACGCGTGGGTCTGGCCGCGATCGGGTAGTCCTGGGAAGACTATGCATCGCGTTGGTATGAGTTCTTATGTGATCGCGTAGAGTAAGTTCTAGGGGCAGTTGAGTTGGTGCTTCGCGATCGCAAAGTCTTTCCCGCGATTGCGAAGAAGGGCCATCTGGGCAGACTTAAATATTTCAAAAATGAGGGTTTGAGTTCATATCACAAATTTTATTTCGGGAGCTCGGTTTGAGGCGATTACTGGAGAGATTTCAAGGGAGTGATTGGGGTAAGTGATTCTTACTTAGTTTTGGTTAAATTCCATGATTATATCTTTGGTTTTATCATTTAATTAGTGATTTGGGTTGTAAAATTGGGGAAAATGGAGAAAACTTCTTAGGCTAAATTTTGAGGATTTGAGCGAGAGTTTGATATCAGATTTGAGTAATTTTTGAGTAATTTTGGTATGGTTGGATTCGTGGTTGAATGAGTGTCCGGATTTTAGGTAAGTAGCACTTCAAAACTTGGTTCTGAGGGTATGAATCCCTGAATTACGTGTTATGTGATTGGTGTTGAGGTGACGCACATGCTAGGTAACGAGCGTGTAGGCGTGCACTATAGTAATTGTGAGTTGGTCGATTCCGTGAAACTGTATAGTTGAATAATCTTGTTGTTACCTGTATATTCTCCACGTGTTAGAGAAATTGAGCTGCGAGTCATGTTAGAAATCATGCTTAGGCTACATGCTGGTACTGTTGGGACCCGCAGAGGTTGTGTTGCATATTGAATTATTTGCTTAATTTGCAATTACGTACTCAGTCACAGCTATTATTCGCATATCATATCTCAGTCTATGGTTCCATTTATTGATACATCATATCATCATCGTTTGGACTAATTATCATGATTCTTGTTAGCCTGAGAGACTGGAGGATTGATGACTAAGTACGGTCGAGGGACTGATAGCGAGGGTATTTATGGAATCGGTTTGCACGCCACAATATGTTTTATTGATTTATGCCATGATTAGCTTATTATAGTGCTTGGGCTGGATCTACCCCTCCAAAGTCTGCACACCCATAATGAGCGCATGTACCTACTGAGTGCGAGTGCGAGTGCCGAGCAATTGGGAGGATTTAGTGAATATGAGGATGGAGTGAATGAGAGGACTGAGTGATTGATACTTTGAGACTATGCATATGATTTCATCACTGTTTTGTACTTTGGTTGGCATATATATCTGACATGTAGATATCGAGATGCATCATTTCTTATTTTAGTTGTACTTGACATATCTTACCTATTTTGGCTTTAACTGTTAAACTTGGGAGCATGTCTATATTTTTGTACTGTATTTCTGCAATTGGACTGTACCTATGAAGATCGTCACTGCTTTCAGCCCAATATTTAGACTTGTTACTTACTGAGTTGGTTGTACTCATGCTACACGCTACACCGTACACCCTGTACTTAGTGTGCAGATCCATGTGTTTCCGGACATGGTAGTTGCTAATTCTCAAAGCTTTCAGTCATTTAGAGATTATTGAGGTAGTTGCCCTGGAGTCCGTAGACCTTGACTCTCCTCCCCTATTCCTCAGTTTTACTTATTCCGTTTCTATTTTCCCAGACCATGTATCGGTCTTTGTATTGGTATAGATGCTTATGTACTCAGTGACACCCTAGTTTTAGGAAACTTCTGTATTGAGTTGTGATGGTTTTATTCAGCTTTATGAGGATTTCACTTAATTAAGTCTATTTATAGTATATTCTGAATTTGAAACTATTAGTATGTATGAGTTGTCAGCTTGCCTAGTATCATGATTGGTGCCATCACGACAGGTTGAGTTTTTGGCCATGACAATACCTGTTATATTCGCGTGCGACCATGCAAAATAATCAACATTAGTTTTGAGGAAATTAATAAATCTTGACCTGATATCGGGATTGAGTCCTTCTCCCAAGTGAAATTTTCTCTCTGGGAATTCGTCGAACAAAGGCACTTGTTTGAGTTCTTCTACCATGGACCTGGTTGCGTCTGTCTCTTCTGGTACCTGAGAGTATCTCGGTACCTGGTGATATTTCCGGGACTCCTCGCCTTTATCATCTTCGCTCGACTCGAGAGTAGGCGTCGGTTCCTGTAATTCTATTTTTTAAGTTCCTTCCCTATATTGTTGGAAACTAATACTGTGTTCATTTCTCTTATTGCTGGTTAATCTCCTTTTATTTACTTGATTCCCTCTGGGGTCGAGAATTTCAGCAGTCGGTGATATGTGGATGGTACAGACTTCATCTCATGTACCATGGTCTACCGAGAATTATGTTGTAGCCCATGTCACCATCCACCACTTCAAATAAGGTGGTCTTCGTGACCCCTTCGGTGTTTGTGAGCAACAGGATCTCCCCTTGGGTTGTTACACTCGCCAAATTGAACCCGGTAAGGAGTTTTGTTGCCGGAATGATACTTCTGGTTAATTTGGCTTACTCCAGCACTCTCCATTGAATGATGTCGGCTGAACTTCCTGGGTCAACCAAAACACGTTTAATCTTGAAATCTAGAACATTTAGAGAAATTACCAGGGCTTCGTTGTGCGGCAAAAGAAGTCCATCGATGTCTTCCTCCATGAAGTTGATATCATTTTGGGCAACATCCTAGAGTCTCTTGGTCACTGATACCTTTGTTTTCTTGGCTGCCGAGAAAGTTATACTGTTGATTTTATTCCCTCCAAAAATTATGTTAATAGTTAGCGAGGAGGGTCTTCCCCTATCTTTGAGGGTTCTGTGTTATCTCAGTTGCTGCCGTAATTGTTCTTGGCCCGACTGCTCAAGAACTCCCTAAGATGGTCGTTCTTCAACAATGTTGCCATTTCCTCGCGTATATGTCGGCAGTCCCCAGTTATGTAACCATGAGTTCCATGATACCACACTATAAGTTGGGATCCCTCTAGCTGGGATCAGATCTTATTGGCCTTGGGAATCCTGCTTCCTTAATGTTTCTTATTGCCGATACTAACTCCACTACCTTGATTGAAATTATAGTTTGACATCCTGGTATATGAGGAACCCTGGGTCCTTGGTACCCCTTTTTCTTGTCGCGACATGTTGTTCCGACCGCGGTCAGTTTTTTTATCGGGAGCGAACCTATATGAGGATTGGAACCCTTTGCTTTCGCATCTTTTAGCTCTCTCGTAAGGAGAGAATCGGCCTTTGGAAGATCGCTGGTCTGTATCAAAGTTCCTTGAACTAATTCTTGTCTCGATCCCATGCCTTAGTTGATGTCGGGAAGCCGAGCTGATAATCTTCTATCCTTATCTTCGATTCATAGCAGTTATGGGCATTTGCCCATGTGGTCTCTTGGAACTCCAGCAAGATTTCCTTTAATTTTTAGGAGGCGTCGGAGATCTTCGAGTTCAAACCTTTGGTGAATGCCTCTACTTCCCACTCGTCTGGTACGATCGGTAGCAATATTCTTTCTTTCTGGAATCTGATCATGAACTCCCGTAGCAATTCGAACTCTCCTTGCGCGATATTTCCGTTTTCTGAGCTTGGACCTTTCTGGCCCTGACATGGTCTTTAATGAAAGAATCTGTGAGTATTTCAAAAGAATCTATCGAGTGCTCGGGTAGGAGTGAATACCATGTCAGTGCTCCTTTCGTGAGGGTTTCCCCAATTTTCTTTAGCAGACCGACTCAATCTCATGCTTGGCCAAGTCGTTTCCTTTCACTACTATTGTATAGGTTGTGATGTGCAGCTGAGTATCTGAAGTCCCATCGTACTTTGGTATGCCCGATATTTTGAATCGTTTCAGGATCAATTCTGGTGCTATGCTAGGCTTAAACGGTAACTGGGTGTCTTTTTTCGAATCCGGGCAATTCAAAATTGGTGGTGCGCCGGGAATTTGATCCATTCAAGCGTGAAACTCCTTTGCGTTCTGATCCATCCGCTCATTTATTTCCTTTATAAATATCATGAGTTCATTTCCACCCGGCTCCGTGGAAACCGACCTCACCCTTCTGGGTGTTATTATTAACTCTTTGAGTCGTTTGATTTGCAATAGCACTGGGAGGAATGTGGCCTCTTCCGTTTGTGTTGCTGGAAGCGCCTGATAATGCGTGCTTTATTTCTGTCATGACCTGATCCTGTCTTGACTGATGGCCTATGATGTCCTTTGCTGCTCTCCCAAGAACCTTACCGTTTTCGCAACATGTTCGTCCTCAACGTCATCAAGAGTCGTCTCCCGTAGATGTTAGGGATATTGTCTTCCATGGACCGGATTTGCTACGTCTCCGTCGTTTGAATCCTCATGTTAAGGTAGCTTTTCGCGTGCCTCAACGCTGTGCTCGATGTTGATATCGTTAGTTGCCATTTTTTGATTTTTTGCTATGAGACAAAGAATCAAACGAGTTAGTAATAGATGCAACGATCAACTCAATTACGTAGCTATCTACCTGGTGGGCGCCAAACTGTTTACCCCTAAAATGGTACAGTTGAATTTCTTACGTGATTTATAGACAAGCGAATTGATTTGATCCAAAATGATAAATAAATTAGTTTAAAAATAAGACTTAGCATGAAAATCCAAGGAAATGGTAGGTCTGGCTTCGGGAGGGATGCTTCCGAGGCAAAAACAAAGAACAATATCAAATAAAAGTAAAGTTGTGTTCTATAGCTTGGGAATAGAGTGTAGCATAAGTTTTGCCAGAGATTTCATGTCCTTACAATGGTTATTGGAGATACTATTTATAGTTACACCTAGGAAACATGATCCTAGGATCAAACCCCTCTTAAATGACAATAAAGGGGGTCATTGATGAATATGTAACGACATGTTATGAATGCCAAAATTCTCTGCAACGGCTGCCTATTTAATACAGGGAAATATTCTTTGTTAAGTGTCATCCGGTGATAAACATTTATCCCGCTCCTGCTGATCGTGTTTCTCTCAGGGTTTATCCGGTATCAACTGCAACTGTTGTTCCCGATCTTGGTTCTCACTCGATTTGTCTTCCATCTGTCTCTGATTCCACGCGTCACGCTATTATTCGATCATTTAATACGAACCAATTTTACCCTATACAACATGCACAATGATACTAACACTTTTAATAATCCTTGCCTCTGTTCACCTGGAAGTTCCAAAGAAAACTTTTTCATGCATGTCCTGTGTCAATAGACAGAGTTGAAAGGACTAAATACTAAATGTTTAGCTCAAGTGGGTAAAGTTTTGATGGCTAAAATGGCTGTGAAACTTGTATCTATTCATGAGTTGAGATATTTTCCTAGATCTTAACCAGTATATGAAAAGTAGGTCTATAAGCACATTCGAAAAGGACATATTCTTTTGGGTATATGATATAAAACAGCCGACAAATCTCAAATCATTTTAATTTTAAAGGATAAAAAGAAAGAACATTGGATAACTAATCAATGATCAATTGGTCCTTGTCTAATTAGTGGGATGAATTTAGCCAACCCATTTGGGCCGTTGGAACTCAAGTTGTATAGTTGAGAAAATGGGTCCATCCTACGAACAGCAACATCTTCATCAACTTGGCAGTTCCATGTGATGTCTGAACAACGCATTGCCCTGAAATTGCGCCCCTAATTCTCAGATATTTTTCCGAACTTTATTAGTACAAGTTTCGCTGGTCGGCCACAATATTAGATTTTTTTCCTTCCTCTAAATGAGTTGTGTTTGGTTCGACTTGTTTACTATCTGTCACTAGTATAGATGTCGGTCACTATTGATCTCAAATCTTGATTCTCAAGGTTGTTACCGGGCCGGATGTAGAGTAGCGGCTCCGGATTCATCTGAATTCATAACTTTTGATACTAAACATAAATTTATGTGTAAAAATTTAATTAAATTACAACAAATGGTAGGTTGAAACCTATAAATTTAAAAATATAATAGGTTTAATATTAAGAGTCTTAAAGGTTAAATCCAAATCCTTGATCCGCCTTTAATGGTTACTGCAACTCTAAATGCTAGGGAAACCTATTAGGGCAACACTAGCTTCTCAAAACCAAAATTCTGCTGTAGGGCCAACATGAACGTAAATATGATCTAGGTCAATAGTTTGTAGTTAAGATTCAAAAAAATTCGCGAGAAATTCTTTTTGGATAGAAATTAGAAATATGTTTATTTTTCTTTTTTCCTTTGTCTACTTTAATCATGAATAAAATCCAAGAAGTATAAGTAGTAGTTTTCTGGTCAAAACTAGGTAAATTTTTGCTGGTTTTGGAAGCAATACGACAAACAACAACAACAACCCAGTAAAATCCCACAAGTGGGGTATGGGGAGGATAGTGTGTACGCAGACCTTACCCCTACCCCAAGGGGGTAGAGAAGCTGTTTCCGAAAGACCCTCGGCTCAATATAATAAAAAAGACAAAAAGAATCCCATAGGAAATATTGAATTTTTATTAATAAGATCATAGGAAATATTGGAAGCAATACGACATAGGAAATATTGAATTTTTATTAATAAGATCACGGGAATCCCATGAATAACTAATTAACTGAAAAATCATGAAAAGAATATAAACGCGTCAAGATCCCACATCTTTTTCGATCAATACCTTTTTTATATATATATATATATATTATTCAATTTTCTTTGGTCTGTTAGTGGCATGATTACATTTGAGGTCAAAAATTCTATCCACTATACAAAGTAGAGTAGGAGTAGTCGGGCGGAGACACAGGCCGACCTACGGGTTTGGCGAAACCCAACAGTTATTTGTTTAAACAGTATGTTTGGTGTTTTGAATTCATGAAATATGTACAAATATTAAATTGAGAACCCTATTATTAATACTTGAGATCGTATTCCTAAAATTCAGAACATATAAAATTGAAATCTTGGCTCCGCCTCCTTACAGAGTATTATAAAAAGTACAGGTAGCTAGCTATAGAGCATAAAGTTTTGGCCCTTACAATGTTTCTTGAAATCTAAGTGAGTGCTATGATTGCATTATAGAAAGTGATGTGCTTATTAGGTTTTTCTTACTATTTAGGGAATTTGGCAAATTGGCATTTAGTTAAGCTTAGTTGCCCACTTTTTACCATGTGTACATGTGTGCTCACTGCTCGGTTTAAGATTCATCATCCTCCACTAGGCGAGGGCAATGGATAAGAATTTGCTTCAGTTAGGCATTTGAATTGCGGACTTAATAATAAGTTGGTTACTATTTTCATCAGATTGCCATTTACTAGCAATACTTATCATACATATTTGACGTGTTTGATTAAGCAATTAACTAATAATGCAAATCTCCCTTCTTCTTTTTTTTTACTGAAGAGCCATCAGTATATGAGCAAGTTCATTTGCTGCAAACGATATACTTCTAACTTCTTAACAGGAAAGAAGAGAAAGAACATCCTTGTTATTGAAGTAATTGAAAATCTTGGATTCTGATGAATAACTAAATGCCATAACTGTTAAATAAGGGTAACACAATAGTACTTGTTTTTTAAGGTTTGGAATAGAATATTTGGTAATGTAAATAACTTGATTTAAGCCGTCGGATTGAAAAGTTTAGATTTAATTTCCACTTAGCGAGGGGCTTCCTGTTTGACCAAAAAAGTGTTGAACCTTTTAGTTAAACTAATTAATAATAAGATATAGGATGAATCTTTAGTTAAGAATAATAAATTCTTGATCAAATGTGTTAAGGAATCGAAGTGGTGAACGACTAAATAGCATGTTTGTATTCAATGAATGCTAATAACTTGATAACATAAATATGTAATAAATGTTGAAGATGGCAATACATGTAATAAGAAGGAATCTGCTACCTAATTATTGTATGATTTGGATGGTTCCTTCCCATGACAGCAATGCGAAAAGAAAAGAAATCAAGATGGTTATGGAATCTTCGGATCTTGTGGATAAAGACCAAGTGACATGCACTTGAATAACATAATCAATGAACAAAATAACTTTTTGTATATTTTCTCGAGTCAACCTTTTACAATGTATTTTTCTCAGAAAGTGAAGATCCCCCCTTATCTCTATCCCTTTCTATTTATAAGGGATCTCTCCAAGAAACCCTAAAAAGTACAAGATAAGGAATATCCAAAGGAATATTCCTTGTGTCCATATCTAAACCTATTCTAGTGTTACGTCTTCACTATAGCTGCTCGTCTTTGACAATAGCCCTCTCGAGGACGACTTCCCGTTATTACGAATCGACCCCGTCCTTGATCCCGTTTATCTACTGTTACCAAGTTACCAAATTTAGACCAATATAGTTAGTCCCTCCGCTTGTTGAGTTCGTGGTCCTGCACGCTCTCGATAAACTGACTTGATTTGCTTCCGTTCAGGAGAAATTTGGTTGTGTTGAATAAGTCGGGTTGGTCGAGGTGGAGAGAACAACGCAACCAACAAAGTTGTGGTTGGTGTGGCTGTCGTGGGGTGACGTGATGGCCGCGCGCGTCATCATTACGCATATTACCAAGATAGCACATGTGCATCTGCCGCTTTGGTTTTGGTGCCAATGACAATCATTCGCTTTGATTCTTGTGCCACCTAGCCCTATAAATAGATGGGGATTTCATTTTTCGGAAGTTTTCACCATCCTCTACTTTGCATGAGTGTTGTTCTTCTTTGATATTCTCCCCCAATTTCTGCTCCTGATTTTGCTTCTCTGATTCCATCCTTGTCCTTCTTACCCACTTGTTATCTTCTTCTTCGGGCTTGGTAGAATATGTTTCATTGTCGAAATATGTTCCAACCTCTTCTCATTCATGATGAAGTTTCCGATTCCACTCCGCTATCGGTGGCTCTCCCTCTCTGCGGTGGGGAACTTATGGCTGAGGAGGATGATAGCTTCCCTACCGCGGAGGAGATAGTTCCCAGAAACCCTTTGGCTAGAAATGATTTTCCCAAGGAGCCTACTCTCGCTCCTGCTCAGGTGATCTCCGAGACCGGGCCGCCTCATATAGCAGACCTTCGGTCCAAATATCGCTTCCTTCCCCTTGTCGAGATAGTTTCGGCTGGTGGCGACATTGTGGAGGTCCATCGAGTTGGGTATTGTGCCTTCTACGTCTACCCATTATTGATTGGTTATACTCTTCCTCTTCTTCCACTAGCGGAGGAATTTTGCTAGTTTTACAATGTCTGCCCGGCACAACTCTCTCCTTACTTGTATAAAGCTTTTTTTATGCTGACAAAGTACGTGGAGCTGGCTCACCAAGTTTTTATAAAAGTACTATGATACACCTATGACATTGTGGGACCAGAGCACTGGTAGTCGGAATCGAGGATAGAACGAATCGGAAGTTCTAGCACAAGTATTTCTTTATTAAGACCGAGCACTTAGTGGTGGACCCGACTGGGTTTCCCGAGTAGTGGAATCATAATCGTAAGTGTTTTTACTGTGCACTCATTGTCTTCTATCGTCCTTTCTTTTTTATCTCACTTGTGGTTTGTTTTTTAGCTTAAAAGCGTGCACCCTCTCATGTCTTCGTTATTGAAGATTGGGTGGCTCGCGTGTTGCCTCACATGGTGGGGATTTGTGATTGGGCGGCTTTCCACAAGCATTTCGGACCTAAGGTCCCGTCTAGTAAGTGTTATTTTTGCATCGGCTTAGTGGTGTTTACCATTGCCTGTTGATACGACCTCCTTTTTGGTGCTAGGTCAGCGAGTTTCCAAGAAGAAGGCTCTAGTGCCTGCATTTTGCCAAGCTATCATATCGGCTAGGGTGCAATTTGCTTTGGCCGAGTCCGTTTGTGGAGGTCGTGTTTAAACTCCGTCCATGAGGGGTTACGCCCCTCAGACTGCTGTTATGCGAGATGAGATCTCTTGCTGGCCTATCTATCATCTTATAGATGAGTCGTCTAATGATGAGAAGTTGCCATCAAGAAAAAGGTGAAGGATGGAGCTTGGGAAGGCCGTCATCACTGATATTAAACCGAAGAAGCTCATTGCTCCGGAAGCAGCGTCTGTACTTACACCTGACGTATGGGCTATGTTTACATCGGATATCGATACAAAGGGGAGGTCCTTTGGAGATGAGGGGGTGCATGATGGTGAGGAACTTGTAAGGACCACAGAAGGTGGTGCGTCATTGGCGGCTGGGAGGGAGAGAGTGATACCTACAGGGGATGATGGTTCTCGCTCAGATATCGATCTCGAAGAGCTGCAGGCCTTCTTGGAGAGGAATACTCGTGTGGAGGTAAGGACAGAGGGTCTTAAAAGGTACGTGATCATTCCCGTAGGTTATGACCTTTTGGCCAACTCTGAACGGGCGGTGTCTTCCTTTGCCCCTTTATGTGGCTTCTGAGAACACAGCGCTACAGGCGATGAGCGACGCGGAGGTATCGCTGAGTGTATCTGTCATGGCTTTATGAGTAAGTTCTTTTTAATGTTAGTATTTGTTTTGCTGAGTATATCTAGCACAACCATTTTAAGAAGGTGAACTCTAAGTACAAAGAGTACCGTACTAAGAATCTAATGTTGGCCGACGTCTTTAACCAGGAAAGTGAGTTTCCGTTGTTTCGTGATGGGCTTAAATAGAAGGATGAGGAGTTAGTAAGGAAAAATGAATAGCTAGAAGAGTGGGATAATGAGCTAATGAGAGCCATCGGTCGGTGCAGCGACCTTGAGGCAACTCCTAAGGCCAAGGAGGATGAGCTCGAGATGAGCAAGGGGGTGATAGCTGAGAATGCCGATCTTCAGCGTGGATGGCATCTCTAATTGCTGAACTTGGCCAGAGAAAGGCAAAAGATGTTGATTTACGGGGCGAGTTGAGCGCTAAGGTTGAGGAATTGACTCGTGCGAGACAGGCAGAATGGCCGCTATGTCTGAAGCAGCAGCCTTAGATGATGCCCTCTGCATTTGTAGGTCCGAATGGGATAATGAGGTTGAGACGGATCTGGAGGTGAATTTGTCTGGATTGAACAAGCAGGTCATTCTCTTGAAGGCTGGGGAAGTGCGATGGTAGTCACAACCATTTACGTCTCATACTTATGCCGATCCCGGTGTACCGCGAGAGTTGTATAAGATGTGGGTTCACACTGAGGCTCAGCTCGAATGGGATGCCCTCCGCATTTGTAGGTCTGAATGGGATAATGAGGTTGAGACGGATCTGGAGGTGAAGTTGTCTGGATTAAACAAGCAGGTCCTTATCTTGAAGGTTGGGGAAGTTCGACGGCAGTCACAACCATCTACGTCTCATACTTCTACCGATCCCGGTGTACCGCGATAGTTGTTTGAGATATGGGTTCACACTGAGGCTCAGCTCGATTTGTATAAGTCTTTGAAAGCCGACAGGAATGTTTTTGAAGAAGAACTCGATGGAGTTCGGGTTACGGCATGTGCGACCCATGAAGCTTGTGGTTATTCCCTAAGTACGCCTAGTGATGATGATGATGATAATGATGCGGACAGGCCCACCTCCGATTCTTGGTATGATGATGAGTACGCCGATGGGGATGATGCGGCGTAAAGCCATCGTACTTGGTATTTGTTTTGTTTTGCTATTTTTGTGAGGGCGTCTTTTGGGCCCTTTGTACAAAGTATTGTAATTTGACAGTTGTATTGGAACAACTTCCTTTTTGCTATGTATTTCTTGATTTGATCTCTTTTCTTTCTGTTGTGTTTCTTGGTGAGATCGACGTTCGACGCGGTCGAATGTTAAAGATTTTGAGCGAGGTCAAAAATTAAGTAGTTCGAGCGCGGCTGAAGATAAAGTAATTCGAGCAAGGTCAAATGTAGAGTAATTCGAGTGCGGTCAAATCTAACACAATTCGAGCGAGGTCGAATGTAATATAATTTGAGCAAGGTCGAATGTAACACATTTCAACCGAGGTCGAATGTAACACATTTCGACCGAGGTCGAATCTAATATAATTCGAGCGAGGTTGAACGTAACACAATTCGAGCAAGTTCGAATGTAATATAATTCAAGCGACATTGAATGTAACACAATTCGAGCGAGATCGAATGTACAATGATTCGAGCGAGGTCGAATGTACATCGATTCGAGCGAGGTCGAATGTAGCATGTAAAAAGACTTGGTTAGTGAAGGTGATGCTTTATTTCATTCATTGAAGAATATTACATGTTTCTATTTGTTTCATATATATATTGGAGAAGTTCCCATGTATCCAGCCCCTTCATTGTTTGTCCTGGAGAAGTAGTCGGCAGGCGGCGCGATGAAATATACTTGAACTTTGAGACGTCCCCTTCGTCTCCTCATTAAAAACCTCCGCGAGAAAACCCAGCTGGGATAAAACCCGGGTGAGGGAAAACGAGTACGACGTGGAGGGCGTCTATTTTCAAAAGTTCAAGTATTTGAGGTGGGTGACGTTCCAACTATTTTGTAGTAGCTTTCCTTACATTGTTTCTAATTGGAATGATCCTTTGTTTGCTGCTGTCGTGATTTTGTATGGTCCGTCCCAATTGGTTCCTAGTTTGCCTTCTCTCGAATATTTGTTTGCCTGTGTTTTGTCCTTGAGTATATAGTCTCCGACTTTGAGTGGTCGTACTTTGGCTTTTTTGTTGTAGTACTATTTTGCTTCTTGTTTTTTGGCTACCATTCTTATGTAAGCCATGTCTCTTCGTTCCTCTGCTTTGTCGAGTTCTTGTTTTCTATTTTTGTCATTGCTTAGTCCGTTTTCACCGGAGTATCTCAAACTGGGTTCTCCAACCTCGACCGGTATCATGGCGTCAGTCCCGTAGACTAGTGAATATGGAATTTCTCCAGTGTTTGTTTTTTGGAATGGTGCGGTATGCCCACAATACTTCTGGTAATAATTTTGGCCAGTCCTTTGGCGTCTTCAAGCTTTTTCTTCAAGATATTTAGTATAGTTTTGTTGGATGATTCAGCTTGACCGTTGCTTGCAAGGTGATATGGCATGGATAGTATTCGCTTGATATGCCATTTTTTGAAGAAATCGATGATCTTCTTTCCGGTGAATTGGGGTTCGTTGTCACAACTGATTTCATTGGGGATACCGAAGCGGTATATAATGTTTCTCCATATGAATGGGATAAATTCTTGTTCGTGTATTTTGGTGAATGCACTTGCTTTTATCCATTTGGAGAAATAGTCAATAAAAACCAGAAGAAAATGAACATTACCTCGCCCTGCTGGGAGAGGGCCAACGATGTCCATTCCACATTTGATGAACGGTTATGGTGATGTAACTGAGTGGAGGTGTTCGCCTGCTTGGTGTTTCATAGGAGCATACTTTTGGCACTGTTTGCACTTCTTGACGTAATCGGTGGCTTCCTTATTCATTGCGGGCCAATAGTAACCTGCTCGAATGAGGCATCTGACGAGTGCCCGGTTGCCGGTATGGGCGTCGCAGTGGCCTTCGTGTACTTCCTCGATCATGTGTCTTGTTTGGTTCGGCCCTAGGCACTTCGCTTAGGGGCTTCCAAACGTTCTTCTATATAGGTCATAATTTATGTTGATATACCTAGCCACCTGCGTTCGAAGCCTTTTGGCTTCCTTTTTATTTGCTGGGAGTACTTCTTCCTATAAATATCTTATAATACGGTTGCGCCAGTCCTAAGTCAAATTTACAAAGTGTACCTTGAGCTGGTCTATTGATGAGTGTAGGAGGGTGACCACGTTTTCCTTCGTGATGTTTTTGGTGGCCGCTACGAACTTGGTGAGACCGTCTGCCTCTATCTTTTGTGCCTGAGGTATCTGATCAAGTCGACATTCGTCGAACTCTGGTAGCAGTTTATGAATTTCTGCCTGTTACTTTTGTAGCCTAGTTTCTTTGATTTGGAAAGTCCATGTGACTTGGTTGACAACAAGTTTCGAGTCACATCTAAGTACGACTCGTCGTGCTTCATATTTGAGAGCTAGCTTCAATCCTGCAATTACGGCCTCATACTCGGCCTCATTGTTAGTCATATCAAGGCACCGTATAGATTGGCGAATGACTTCACCTATTGGAACCTCGAGTACGAGTCCCAGTCCAGATCCTGACGGGTTGGATGTACCATCGGTGTATAGGACCCATTATTCAGGTAGACCGGACGAGGTACGAGAAATTTCCTTTTCAATGTCGGATACTATTTTGGCACTAAAATCGGCGAAGTCGGCAAGTACCTATGATTTTATTATTTTTTCGCGGCTGATACGTTATATCAAGCTCTCTAAGTTCTATGGCCCATTTGGCTAACCTCCCCGACAGCTCGTGTTTATGCAGGATACCTCGTAGGGTGAAGGTCATCACTACCGATATGGGGTGACATTGAAAATAGGGTCTAAGCTTTCGTGAAGCTATGATCAATGCCAAGGCCAATTTCCCAATGTGAGGGTACCTCGTTTCTGCATCGACGAGAGTTTTGTTAATATAATAGATCGGAGACTGCGTACCTTTATCTTTGCGGACCAATACTACTTTTATCGCGACCTTCGATATGGCCAAGTATATGAGGAGTCACTCACTGAGTTCTGTTTTGGCGAGTAGCGAGGGCGATGACAAATACACCTTTAGTTCTCTTAAGGCCTAGATGCATTCTGCATTACATTGGAGCATGTTGTCCTTTTTTAGCACGTTAAAGAATTTGTGGCATCTGTCGGAAAATCGCGAGATGGACCTTGACGGTGCAGCTATACGACCCGTCAATTTTTGCACCTCTTTCTTGCTGGTTAACACTTTGGATATTCCCTCAATGGTCTTGATTTGGTCAGGGTTGGCGTTGATGCCTCTTTATGAATCCAAGAACCCGAGGAATTTACCTGAAGTTACGCTGAAGGCACATTTTTTGGGGTTCAGCTTCATACCGTACTGCCTTAGTATTTCGAAGGCTTCTTTTAGGTGGTCGATATGGTCTTCCTTCCTTTTTGATTTGACCAACATGACATCTATGTAAACTTCCATAGTTTTGCTGAGCTGGTTCTTGAACATTTTGGTTACCAATCTTTGATAAGTCACCCTTGCATTTTTTAAGCCGAACGGCATGACTCGGTAACAGTACGTTCCTTGATATGTGAGGAAATTAGTCTTTTCTTGGTCCTCTTCCTCCATGAGGATTTGATTGTAACCTGAGTAGGCGTCCAAGAAACTTAACAACTCGTGCCTTGCCGTTGCATCAATGAGCTGGTCAATATGAGGCAGGGGAAAGGAGTCTTTTGGGCAGGCCTTGTTTAGGTCTGTGAAATCCACGCACATCCGCCATTTCCCATTTTTCTTTCTAACCATTACTACATTGGCGACCCATTGAGGATATTCGATTCTAGGATGGAGTCGTTCCTTGTTGACGGCCTCGTTGATTGCGGCATTGAAGTTTCTCCTTCCTTATCGTATTGGGGGGGACGGGTAGAAAGGATCGACGTTCAACTTATATGTGGCAACGTCTTTAGGAATACCTAGCATATCTGCATGGTAAAAGGCAAACAAATTGGCATTATTGATTAAAAACTCACGAAATTTACCTAGCTCGGAGAGTTTATGGCCTATATAAGCCTTGTTGTTGTTGTTGTTATTGTTGCGGCTATCCAGTTGGACGAGATCGATATCCTCTATTGTTGATCATGTGGCTTCCACAATGTCAGGGTCCTTGATAACATCTTTCTGATCATTGAGTTTGGACCCCAATTTTGATAATTGCTATGCTTCTGAGTTTGTCCATTTTAGTTGTTGAGTAAATGTGCAATCTTGGGCGATGTGGTAGCTTTCTTGAGCTATGCGTTGTTCGCCTCGAATGCTGAATATGCCCTATGTGGTAGGGAATTTGATTACTTGTTACAAACTAGACGAGATAGTCCTCATGGTGTGTGTCCATGGTCATCCTATAATTACGTTATAAGTTGTGTCCTGGTTCATGATGTGGAATGTTGTTTCTAGCGTAACGCCCCCAACAAGAATAGGCAGCATCATTTCTCCTGAGGTTCGTTCGATTGCATTGTTAAAACCGGTTAGTGTTATGCATCCTGGTACTATCTTGTCCTCGAATCGCATTTGTGTAAGTACTCGAGGGTGAATAATACACGCGTTCTACAACTATTCTTTTAACATCAGTATTTGAAATACATAAAGTAATGACAAGAGCATCGGAGTGAGAAAAAATCAAACCGTTGGTATCTGACTTATCGAAGATGATATTGTCTCCGAGGTCATCATTTTGATCGTCGGTGCTGACCTCTTAAATTTTGTGTGGTGGTAAACTTTATGTGGTTGATTTTTGCTTCGTCGCCTCCACCGATGATCATTTGAATGGTGCAGGTAGGAGAGGGCAACTTTGGAGGGCCTTGGTGCTATTCTCATCCGCGACCGAAGTTGGCTCATCCTCGGTCACTCGTCAGATCCTTCAGGTGCCCTTGGTTCAACATTTTCACTACTTCCTGCTGCAAGGCTATGCAGTCCTCTGTTTTGTGACCTCGCTCCTTGTGAAATTCATAAAGGACGTTTGACTTTCGAATACTTGGGTCGAACTTCATTTTTTGCGGCCACTTCACCTTTGTGCTAAGATTCTCTAGTGCGTACACTATTTCTGAAGGAGAAACACAAAAATTATAAGCAGATAAGAGTGGAGGCATACCTCTTTCATTTTGCTGAGTCCGTATGTGCGGCACCTCCCCCTTTATCTCCTTGTATTTCTTCTTCTATCTCTTCTCTTTTGCTCTCATAGTTTAGCCTGACTGATCTCTTCGATTGTCATTACGGCAATCATTCCTCAACTCTGTTTTGATCGAATTCAAACGTTGGGTTGGACCGTTAAGGTCGTCATCGTCTACTTTTACCTCGACACAGTAGGCGTTGTGAATTTCTTCCCAAGTGGTGGGAGGGTATTTCATATGCTTGCTTAACAACTTCCTGGCCGCCCTCGACCCATTCCTGTTCACCCTTTTTGGAAGGCCATTACCGTCATCCCTTCCGATACATTTCGTAAGCTCATTTTTACTCTGTTAAACCGAGCGAAGAAGTCCCTGAGTCCCTCGCTAGGCGATTTCCTAACAGCGAATATGTCGTTCACTCTAGCCTCCGCTTTTTTAGCTCCGGCATAGGCGGTGACGAACTCATCAGCCATATCCTCGAATGTTGTTATAGACCGTGCTGGTAGTTATGAGTACCAAGTCAAGTCTCATCCGATTAAGGTTTCACCAAACCTTTTTAGTAGTACTGATGGCACTTGCTCCTTTGGTAGGCCGTTGCCCTTTACCGCCGTGACGTAGTGAATGATGTGATCTTCCGAGTTGGTGGTGCCATCATATATCTTCAAATATGGTGGCATTTTGAATGTTTTGTGTATGGCATGTGGGGACTCCTCCTCGCTATTCAATTGTTCGACGAATCGGTCGACATCCTGCTTTGGTAGTAGTTTTGAGGTGCCTGGTATATTATCTACCCTTTCTTGATGTTCTCTCATCTGGTCGCGTAGTGCTTTATTTTGTTTTTTCATTTCTTCCATTTTGTCTAGAATGGCTGTCAGTGCGTCATTACCTGCATCAACAGCGGTGTGAGTGCTACCTGTTGGGGGAGTGGGCTGTTTACCGGTAGTCGTCATGGTATCAGCTCTAGTCTCCCTTTGAACGAGTTTGCCGAGTATGTCATTTAGGGTACTTGTCAGCCACTCCTCCAATAATTTCTTCACTGCTAGTGGTGCTCCCTCAGTTGTGGACGTCGAAGCTCCCCTTTTGCGTGGAGCAGTTACACTTTCATGAGTGGGAGGTGAGTCACTCCACCTTAGCGTAACGCTTGGCGTCAAATTCTTATTGTATTCTTTGTCATCCTCGCTGATGGTGTTCAAAATGTTGGTAGTGACACTCGCTATTGGTTTTTGTCTTGTATCTCCTTTTCTTGCCATTGTTAGTTTGTGCCGACGAGGAAATGATGGCCGTCCCTTTTTTATGATCTAGAAGAAACTAGAATTTTAACTAAAAAACTCACCGCAGACGGCGCCAAATTGTTTGACCAAAAAAGTGTTAAACCTTTTAGTTAAACTAATTAATGATGATATATATGATAAATCTTTAGTTAAGACTAATAAATTCTTGATCAAATGTGTTAAGGAATCGATGTGGTGAACGATGTTTGATGGTGTCAAATAGCACTTTTGTATTCAATGAATGCTAATAACGCGATAACTTAAATATTCAATAAATGTAGAAGATGGCAATAAATTTAATTAGAAGGAATCTGCTACCTAATTATTGTATGATTTGGATGGTTCTTTCCCCTAACAGCAACGTGGAAAGAAAAGAAATGAAGATGGTTATAGAGTCTTTGGATCTTGTGGATAAAGACCAAGTGACATGCACTTGAGTATAATAATCAATGAACAAGACAACTTTTTGTATATTCTCTCGAGACAACCTTTTACAATGTATTTTTCTTCGAAAGTGAAGATCCCCCTTTATTCTGTATCTCTTCCTATTTATAAGGGATCTCTCCAAGAAACCCTAAAAAGTACAAGATAAGGAATATACATAGGAATATTCCTTGTGTCCATATCTGAACCTATTCTACCGTCACTTCTTCACTACAGTTGCTCGTCTTTGACAGCAGTCCTCTCGATGACGCCTTCCCACTATTACGTCGTGATCAACCCCATCCTTGATCCCGTTTATCTACTGTTACCAAGTCGTTAAATTTGGACCAATATGTATGTAGACACTCAAGTATTATTTTCGTGTTTTAATTTATATGAACTTATTTCCTTTTTAGTTCGTTCCAAAAAATTGATTATTTTCTAAATTCGAAAATAATCTAACTTAAACTTCTAACTTCTAATTTACTCTAAATGAAAAGATTTTATAGTCACACAAAATTATAACTATACAAATATTATGATTTGTTTAGGACCACAAGTTTTAGATTTTTTAATTTCTTTCTTAAACTCAATAAAAATATATTCACATCAAATGGATAGTGACCTAGCCACATACAACGAATGGTAGTCAATTTATTACCCTTTATCGAAAAATTATACATTATAATAAATAAAATTCTATACTGCATATATATATATATATATATTAAAAATTACATTTTATACATGCATATTAAATCTTGAACACCCTTAAGTATATGGTCAAATTATGCCCCTTGTTGTGGCCACGACCTTGGGCTAAACAATGGTCGTAGTGAGGGTACGCCCCCAGAATGTCGGAACAAAAACGCGTTAACAAGTCTCGTCGTCCCCTCGAGGACGCACAACCTATTTTTATATTATTTTGCTTTATTATCTCGAGGATATCCTCCTGTTATATAAAGGGGGATCCCAATGTTATAGAAGGTGGATCCTTTTCTAATACAAACTTTCTCTATCTCTCTCTAAATCTCTCTATCTATCTCTCTCTCAATCTCTCTCTTTACATTATTACTCTCTAGAACACTCAATACAGAAAAAGCAATAAAGGGTATTATATACATTTCAATGTGTGATTATATTCGATTACGATTTACCTTAGATCTATTTTAGATTGTATTTGCTTGCAAAGTTTTAATTAACTTTCGAGTCAAACAATTTGGCGCTCTGCTCCTAGAATCTCAAGAACAAACCACCTTCCTTCACACCCTATCGATATAAAAAGATGGCAGAAAATAACGCAAGATTGAAAGCAATAGCCAGTGTCACAGCCAGCCTCATTGGCCCCCTCAAGGAAGCCGGTAGAGAAAATATATTGAGCACAACACCTGGCAGCATTCAAGAGGGAGAAATATCACCATTTCCATCTGAAGATCTGACGATCTTGCAACAAAAAGGAGTTTCCACGTCCGTGATCAAAGAAACTCCACCCCAGTGGTCAAGAAACTACTGGAAGAGTGGCTGATGAGCACCTTAGGCAGCTTACCCGAGAAATCGCCCCAAAACAACGCTAAGAACCCACTGGAGACTGATGTCGCTACCACCAGCGAACACCATACTGTACAAACAAACATCAACCACTCCAATGGCCAGACCAGCGATGGCACACTTGTAGCCATCCTAAAGAAAATGGAAGAAATGGAAAGTGAAAATAAGGCACTTCGGGATCAAATGAAAGAGCATCAAGAAAGGGTGGACAAAATTCCCGGCGCTCCTAAATTACTACCAAAGCGCGATGCGGGAAGATTCGTCGAACAACCCTACAGCAAAGAAGTTGCAACTCATCCGATCCCAAAAACCTTCAAAATGCCGCCTTACTTAAGAATATATGACGGGACGACAGACCCTAAGACCACCTGGTCCACTATGTGACCGCTGTGAAAGGTAATGATCTGTCAAAGGAACAAGTACCATCCGTACTGCTGAAAAGTTCGGGGAAATGTTAACGGGAGGGGCATTAACATGGTATTCGCAGCTGCCAACCAGAACGATATCAACATTCGAAGAAATGGCGGATAAATTCGCCACTGCCCATTCAGGATCAAAGAAAGCAGATGCTAGGGTCAATGATATCTTCGCCGTCCGGCAAACCGCAGGTGAGGGACTCAGGGACTTCCTGGCCAGATTCAATAGAGGAAGGATGAGCTACCGAACGTATCGGAAGGCATGGCGGTAGCAACCTTCCAAAACGGGCTGAGCAGAGATGGTTCAAGAGCAACCAAAAAGCTACTTAGCCGACTCATAAAGTATCCCCCCCACCACATGGGAGGAAATTCACAACGCCTATTACGCCGAGGTACGAGCGGATGAGGATGATCTCAACGGACCAACCCAGCGGCTCACGACGATACAGTCAGAAGCAAGAAGGGATCGGCGCAGCGAGGGCTGACGGGAACAATCCTCACGTTTCAACAAAGAAAGGCATCAGCCTTACACCAGATACTCGCATCCACCACCACCCAGACACACAGAAGCACTGCAGCATCATGTCGCCCCACTCCGTAATGAAAGAGGTATGCTCCCTTTATTATCTTCCCATAACTTTTGCGTGTCTCCCTCAGAAATAGTGTACACACTGGAGAAGCTGGGTACCAAAGTACAATGGCTGCATAAAATGAAATCAGATCCCGCCACAAGGAAATCAAATGTCCTGTGCGAGTTCCACCAGGAACGAGGACACAAAACCGAAGACTGCATAGGGCTACAGCAGGAGGTAGTCAGAATGCTGAACCAAGGATACTTAAGGGAGCTACTCAGCGATAAAGGAAAGATAAATTTCGCACGAGTGCGGGAACAGCCTCAGGGGCCGCTAAAGCCACCTTCGCCAGCGCGCATCATCAATATGATCGTCGGAGGAGGCGACGATTCAACAATCAGTCACATAAAATTCACCACCTCGCACAAATTAAAGCTAACAATCACCCACGAACGGTATGACGACTTCGAAGAAAGTATCACCTTCGATAATTCTGATGCCAACGGTTTGTCTTTTCCTCATTATGATGCTTTAGTCATAACTTTACGCATTGCTGACACTGACGTTAAGAGGATCATGGTTGATGATGGAAGCGGCGCTTGTATTATCCATCCAAGAGTCCTCGCTCAAATGAGGCTTGAAGATAAGATAATACCATGCTGCATAACACTAACTGGTTTTAACAATGCAGTGGAACGAACCTCCGGGGAAGTATCATTGCTGATTTTAGTAGGGGGAGTTACGCTGGAAACCACTTTCCACGTCATGAATCAGCGAACAGCCTACAACGCCATCATAGGACGACCATGGATACATGCCATGAGAGCAGTCCCCTTATGCTTCTACCAAGTGATCAAGTTCCCCACCCCTTGGGGAGTGTTTAGCATTCGGGGTGAACTGCGCACAGCACAAGAATGCTACCGAATCGCCCAGGACTGCTCACACACCAAACAGTTGAAATGTGCAAGTGCGGAGGCATAGCAATCAGCCGTGTCGGGGACTAAGGTCAACCCGACAACGGAAGCCATAGAAGATCCAGATATCGTAGAAGCCTGCAAGGCGACGGTCGAGGATCTCGATCCGATACAACTGGACAGCACCGACCACACGAAGAAAGCCTACATCGGACACAACCTCTGCAATCCATGTAAGTACCATTAATTTCTAACTAACCACGCAGATCTTTTTGCTTTCTCTCATTCATATATGCTGGGAATACCGAAAGACATCGCTACCCATAAGCTAAACATTGACCCACTATATCCACCCATACGACAAGTTAGAAGGAAGTTCAATGCCGCAATCAATGATGTCGTCGGCAAAGAGGTAGATAAGCTACTGGCCAAAGGATCCATAAGGGAATCAAAATATCCCCAATGGGTCGCCAACGTCGTGATGGTCAGGAAGAAAAATGGGAAATGGAGGATGTGCGTCGACTTCACCGACCTCAACAAAGCATGCCCAAAAGTCTCATTCCCATTACCCCACATCGAACAGTTGATCGACGCCACAGCGGGACATGAGCTGCTAAGTTTCTTAGATGCCTACTCCGGCTGCAACCAAATCATGATGGCCGAAGAGGACCAAGAGAAAACAACATTCATCACCCACTAGGGGACGTATTACTACACGGTGATGCCGTTTGGACTCAAAAACGCAGGGGCGACATATCAGAGACTGGTCACCAGAATGTTCAAGGAACAGCTCGGCAAGACCATGGAAGTCTACATCGACGATATGCTGGTAAAACTGGCAAACAAAGAAGACCACCTCGACCATCGGAAAGAAGCCTTTGAGATAGTGCGGCGATATGGGATGAAATTGAACCCAGAAAAGTGCGCCTTCGGCATAGCATCAGGGAAGTTCTTGGGGTTCCTCGTATCACAACGAGGTATCAAAGTCAACCCGGACCAGATCAAGGCAATAGCCTCAATACCTGAGACCTTGAACAACAAGAAACAGGTACAGAAGCTGACAGGGCGAATAGCCACCCTATCCAGGTTCATCTCGCGATCCTCCGACAGGTACCATAAATTTTTTAATGTATTGAGAAAAGATTACGGACTGCAATGGAATGAGGAGTGCACCGAGGCTTTGAAAAATTTGAAGGAATACCTATCTTCGCCACCACTGCTAGTCAAGGCGAACCCTGCGAACCCTTGCTAGTATACCTGGCGGTGTCCGAAGTCGCTGTTAGCATAGTCCTGGTCCGTAAAAACAAAGGTACGCAATCTCCTATTTACTATATCAGCAAAACCCTAGTAGACACCAAAACACGGTGTCCACACCTCGAAAAGCTCGCCCTAACACTGGTCGTAGCTTCACGGAAGCTTAGACCTTACTTTCAGTGCCACTCCATAAGAGTCGTGACGACTTTCCCCCTGAGGAGCATCCTACACAAACATGAACTGTCGGGAAGGCTCGCCAGATGGGCCATAGAGCTCAGTGAGCACGAGATATCCTACCACCCAAGAAATGCCATCAAGTCGCAGGTACTTGCGGACTTTGTCGCCGATTTCAGTACCAAGATTTTGCCGTAAGCGGAACTAGAGGCCATTCGCGCCACACCCGGTGCCGACCTATGGACCCTCTACATTGATGGCGCTTCTAACGCCTCGGGATCGGGACTAGGGCGCGTACTCAAGGTGCCTACGAGCAAAATAATTCGCCAGTCCATATGATGCCCCAAGATGACTAACAATGAGGCCAAGTATGAGGTTGTGATTGCAGGTATGAAGTTAGCCATCAAATACGGGGCTCGATGACTCATCCTCCCTTGCGATTCTCAACTCATGGTAAACCAGGTCACCGGGACTTACCAGATCAAGGAACAGAGGCTGTAAAAATATCAGTCAGAAATCCACAAGTTGATGCCCGAATTCGATGAATGCCGCCTGGAACAAATCCTAAGGGCGTAGAACGTCGAAGCAGATGACCTAGCCAAATTGGACACAGCCACCAAGAATATCAACAAGGGGAACATAGTCACCCTACTCCATTCAGCCATAGATCACACTGAGGTACTCTCTTTAAATCTAACTTGGGACTGGCGCAACCAGTTTATCTCCTATTTGCAGGACGGGACACTCCCACTCGACAAAAAGGCAGCCAAAAAGCTCCGCGTACAGGTAGCTCGATACTGCCTAATTAACCACAACCTGTACAAAAGAACGTTTGGCGGACCCCTCGCTAAGTGCTTAGGGCCGCACTAGACAAGGCAAGTACTCGAAGAGGTACACGAGGCTCACTACGGTGCACACATCGGTAATCGCGCTCTTGTCCGTTGCATTATCCGCACCGGGTACTACTGGCCCGCAATGAAAAAGGAGGCAGCAGAGTACGTTCACAGATGCGAATAGTGCCAATAGTACGCACCCATGATACATCAACCGGGAGAGCCCCTACACTTGGTAACATCACCTTGGCCCTTTATCAAATGGGGAATGGACATAATCGGACCCCTGCTAGCAGGGCGAGGAAAGGTACGATTTCTGTTAGTTTTGACTGACTACTTCTCCAAGTGGGTAGAAGCAGGTGCGTATGCCCAAATACGCGAACAAGAAGTCATCGCCTTCATATGGAAAAACATCATCTGCCGCTTCGGCATCCCCAAAGAAATCAGCTGCGACAACGACCCACAATTTATTGGCAAAAAGATAACGGAGTTCTGTGACAAATGGTGTATCAACCGGATACTCTCCACGCCATATCATCCTGCCGCCAACGGCCAAGCTGAAGCATCCAACAAAACCATACTGAATATTCTGAAGAAGAAACTCGAAGAAGCTAAAAGGCTCTGGCCCGAATTAGTACTAGAGGTACTCTAGGCGCACCGTACAATACCTAAATCCAGTACAGGAGAAACACCGTATTCACTGGTCTACCGAATTGATGCGGTTATACCGGTCGAAATCGGAGAACCGAGCCTAAGATACTCACACACCAGCAGACCAAACAATGACATGGGAAGGCTTCAAGACCTCGACAAAGCCTAAGAACGATTAGATATGGCCCACATAAGAATGACGGCTCAAAAGCAACAGGTCGAAAGGTATTACAACAAAAATGCCAAAATACGACCACTCAATGTAGGAGACTACGTCCTTAAAGCCAAAACTTTGGCGTCAAAAGACCCGAGCGAAGGAAAACTGGGCACCAATTGGAGCGGGCCACATAAAATCATAGCAGATGCAGGCAAAAGAGCATTCCAGTTGGAAACAATGGAAGGAAAAACACTCCAGAACAACTGGAACGTCACCCACCTGAAATACTTCCACTTTTGAAGGGCATCTCCCGAGTCGAACTCTTTTTCCCTTACCCAAGTTTTGTCCTAATAGGGTTTTCTCTGAGAGGTTTTTAACGAGGCGGCGAAGGAGACACCCAGGGGCACATGAAAACAGGTTTATCATACCGGCCAGTCGACACGTCTCTCCAGTCCGATATAATAAAGGGACTAGCCTAACTGCTTCTCCATTATGTAAGCAGCTACGACCACCTTCTCCATTATGTAAGCGGCTAGGGCCACCTTCTCCATTATGTAAAAGGCTAAGGACACCTTCTCCATTATATAAGTGGCTAAGGCCACCCCTCCATTATGTAAACGACTACGGCCACCTTCTCCATTATGTAAGCGGCTAAGGCCACCTCCTCCATTATGTAAGCGGCTAAGGCCACCTCCTCCAGTATGTAAGTGGCTAAGGCCACCTTCTCCATTATGTAAGTGGCCACCTTATCCACCTTATCCATTATGCAGGCGGTCATGGCCATCACCAATAATTGTCGACCCCGTTCGATGACGACGAATAAAAACTTCAACGACAGTTGAAGTTACACCCTCTTGGGCCAAAGGCCATCACCAATAATTGTCTACCCCGTTCGACGATGACGGATAAACACTTCAACGACAGTTAAAGTTACATCCTTTTGGGCCAAAGGCCATCACCAATAATTATCGACCCTGTTCGACGACAACAGATAAACACTTCAACGACAGTTGAAATTACATCCTTTGGGCCAAAGGCCACCGCCAATAATTGTCGACCCCGTTCGGCGACGACGGATAAACACTTTAACGACAGTTGAAGTTACATCCTTTTGGGCCAAAGGCCATCGCCAATAATTGTCGACCCCATTCGACGACGACGGATAAACACTTCAACGATGGTTGAAGTTACATCCTTTTGGGCCAAAGGCCATCACTAAGGATCGTCGATACTATCCGATAGTGACAAACAGTGTATAAGCAAATACAATACGAAAGGAGAAGTAACAAAAGTGTAACTCTTTAACTATAACAAAAATTATATACACTTAGTCCCACAAAGGACCCCCATTACATTCCCAAAAAAAAAAGAGAAAAAGAAAAAATGCAAAATCTATACAAGTCCTAAGGGGCCTCGCCAGGTTTGTCCTCACCATCCGCTCGCCCCCTTCTTGGTTATCACTGTAAGCCTCATTGAACCACGAGCCGAACTCAAGACGATTGTCATCCTTAGAGATATAACCTTCTCGGTCGGGGGAGTCAGAGATGTACCCACAGGCCGCACCAGCGGCACGAGCCTCACGCAAATGCTCTTGGACCTCCTCCTCAGAGGCACGTTCTGCGACAAGAAGTCTTTTATACACGTCCAACTTAGCTTCCGCGTATATCCACATCTCGTGTGCATCTCGGGCCTCGTCCCCGAACCGTGGCAAGGAAGCACGCTTAAGGACGTCAATCTCAGCCGCCTTAGTTGCAAGCTTGGCTGTCAAAACCGCCACCCTACCATGGAGGTCAGCTACCTCTGCCGCCACTCTGCGGCTAAGCTCCAACTCTTTCTCCCTCAGCTTGAGGAGCGATTCCAGCTCGCTATTGTGAGCCACCGCCCTCATCAACTCTTCATCCGCTTTTTCGAGCTTCGCCGCCCTGCGGTCTAATTGAGCCTTCCTTTGTTCGAGGCCCTCCCGAAAAATCTAGAATTGCGGATCCTGCTGGAAAAGATCCGCCATCGTTTGATGTTTGGAGCGACACCGTTTATATTTCTTGACCATCTTATAAAAAACGGTCTCTTTCTTCTTCTCACGGCGCCTCCTCTCTACTTCCAGAACCAGGGTCTAAAAAAAAGAATTGAGAAGAATGTATGAACATACACACAAGTCAGTACACATCAGAATCAACTACATAACATGCGGAAAAACGGATAAGTTACATGCAACGCCATACCCGCAACCCTCTGAGATAGCTCCGCGTCGCTAACGGCACTCAGCATCTTGCGCTCAGAAGCAGGGCCATCTCTAATGCGTCCCACTTGCTGTGTTGCAGCAAGTTGTAAGCCTCTAGAATCACTATACGACGGCCAGATCCGTCTGCTGTCATCTCCACCGGCGCAGGGCCTTCCGCCATCTCACCCGTGTTCCCACGGGCGACCTCAACAGCTGCCCCCCTAGTTTCACCACCAACAAGGGGCAATGAAATGCCCTCGGTAATGCGAGTCGTGCTGGTACCTGCATTAGCACGTATCTGGGTGGTCGGCCTTCCAGAACGGATGGCGTCAGCCATAAGGACGGACCTAGTCGGCTGGCAAGGCACGTTCCTCTCTTCGTATCCCATCGCCACCTCCTTGCCCGTCACGAGACTCCTTCTTTTCCTCTCCTCGAGCTCCTCTCCCTCTGAAGGCTCGACCGCAGGGTGCGAAGACAACGTCAATGGCCCCTCATCACTTGCGGCTATTTCCGCAGGCGCTGCCTCCTGCAAAGAGGCTGCAGTTACCCCCTCCCTAACAGATGTGTGAAGTATTTCCTGCCCATGTGGACCGACATCTGGTTGGGAGGAGGTGGGTGTTGTCGCCCTCCTCTTTAGAGCACTTCGACCTGTCAACAACAGTGGTTTAGCTGAAGAGGCTTACGAAAATGATTAACTAAAATCAAGAAAAATACTTGAAGGGCTCGCAGGGCCGTAACGTTAAATGAACTCCGCCCACTTATGGGTCCCCTCCGCTAAAGACAGCATATCAGATACCCACTGCCTTATATCGATTATGAACCGTGGAGTGTGAGCTATCGCTGCAAGATCACGAAAACATTATAAGGATAGTGTAAGAGGAACTGCTAAAGTCAAAAGGAATAAGCAATTTAACAGGTACGGATACTCACGTCTCGAATTCCACCTCTCAGGGAATCCAACGGGATTGGACACCAGGTGTTCCGTCCTAGTAAAGAAATATCTGCGCCAATAGCCTCGGTTGGGACGGTCGTCGGTTTCCACGATCAGCCCTTATGAACTATGATTTTTTAAATGCAGCATGGTGCCCCTCAAGTAGATGGCACCAAATAGCTGCAAAAGGTGGTGAACGGAGACCTCCAACCCCGCTAACTCCGTGTACGTAGACACTACCCTGCATGCCTTTAGGGTATACAGAGTAAGTTGGGTAGAACATATATTATAGAAACGACAGAGTTCCTCTGCCAAGGGAAGAAAGGGGAGCCCATAGCCAATCAGAAAGGGGTATTCGTAGAACATACAATACCCCAGCCTATGGGTATTCGCGTAGTCCTCCACCGCTAGAACCATCTCTACATGAGCGGATATACCATGTGAAGTACGAATGAGGTTCAAATCGGCTTGTTTTAATTCAGACCTTTCCCAAGGCTGTTCAAGAGAATCTCTTTGAAAATTTCTCCTAGCAAGGAGTTGTTTAGGGAGTACATTATCTACGGTGAGAGGGGTGAGATCCTTCCCCTTCTCCCCTTTATTACCGCCGGATGAAGGCGGTGCGTCGGTTGATTTATTACTACGATCTCCTGAAGTGTTACCACGTTTGGATTTCGTCATGATTTTCGAGTAAGGAACGATGTATTACACAATCGCGAATGTATTCCTACAGAAGCTGTGAGTTCTTGTGAAGAGGAAGTTCTTTCCTGAAATAGTCAAAAACTTTTCACAAATGATCTAAAGTTATGTAAAAATCAAACCCATTCCCTATTTATAGGGTTGGGTAACGTTGAAATCGAAGAGGCAATACGCTAACAGGCACGGGAAACCAAGCATCAGAACACCTTTTGCATCTCCTCGGGAACGCGCGTAATGATGATGCCTGCATACGGTGATGTCATTACAGAAAAGGGTCTACGCGCCAATATACCAACAGATTCAAATGGTTGCCCCCTTTATGTCGTCATCTCCGAACATGGTCAGAATTTTTCTAGCAAGCGGTTCGAGCATCAGTCCATCGGCGACGCACGTCTCTACATCACCAACGAACGGAGGGACTAACTGTATAGGGTCAAATTCTGCCCCTTGATGTGGCCACGACCTTGGGCTAAACAATGGTTGTAGTGAGGGTACGCTCCCAGAATGTCGGAACAAAAGCGCGTTAACAAGTCTCGCCGTCCCCTCGAGGACGCACGACCTATTTTTATATTATTTTGCTTTATTATCTCGAGGAGATCCTCCTGTTATATAAAGTAGGATCCCAATGTTGTAGAAGGCATATCCTTTTCTAATACAAACTCTCTCTATTTCTATCTGAATCTCTCTATCTATCTCTCTTTCAATCTCTATCTCTACATTATTACTCTCTGGAACACTCAATACAGAAAAAGCAATAAAGAGTAATATATACATTTCTAGGTCTGATTATATTCAATTACGATTTACCTTAGATCTATTTTAGATTGTATTTGCTTGTAACATTTTAATTAACTTTCGATTCAAACACCTTAGAGAAAGTTGCAAATGGAATGTAGGAAGTAGCTAGTATAGTGTACTACGACACATTTATGCCTATCTATCTACACATAAAATACAGTTGTGGATTTGGTAGTAACAAATATAAAGACATTGATAGTTTGGCGTGATGATTCAAGGATCACGTTTCAAAGATACTCGTAGATATTTTCCATGGGACCCCCAAATGCATTTCTTTGTTCAAGTTATCGGTATCGGCAACATACTGCTTTGATGAATCTGTATTTGTGTCATAAAAGAAACATTATGAGAATTTTGGCGTTCCCTAAAAAACGTTTCATTATTAAGGCTCGAATTAAAGGTGAATATACTTTTACCATTTCAACGCAACTTTAGCGGTAGCTTCGGTGCAGTGTATGGTAGGGTGAACTCCTATGGTCCTAACCTCAGTTGTTGGAAGTAAGCAATTAATGTATGTTTTTCAAGATTAATATCCACATCATGTTTTGAAAAGATGAAGCAATTGTTCTTACTTTGGATTAATACGTGTATCATGATAATTCCAACTGCAACTTCGTTGGGCTGACAGCTCGGCTAAAGTTTATATGTTTTCTCATGTGTATTAATTAAAGGGAAACCCCGAGATGCATTAGGATAGATCAGATCCCTTCATCCTTATAGTCAAAGGTCTTCAAGTTAACCCAACTAAAAAAAGATCTTGGTAGGAAATATAATGTAGCTACTGCTAAGTATGAAAAAGATAAAAAGGACAAAAAGAAAAGATAAGAGAATAAAAGTTGTTTGTCATTCAGCATAAACATAAGGAATAAAAATACAGAGTACTAAATTGGACTCCTCTGCTAACAGACTAGGACACTTGGCAGCCAACTACATAGGCCACATTTAGGGACTCAAACATAAATAACTAGGGACTAAAGTAATATAAAATAAACAAAGACTCCACAATTGAAAATAAGAAAACTAGCCTTAATAGCCCAAACTACCCTTCTTATTACTCCCAGCTCGTAACAATCCCATCCTCCATTAAAGAACGTTGATGACAGTCAAGGTTGAAATGTAGGGAACTGGGAACGAAGGAAATTAATATCCTCCTAGGTTGCTTTTTCCGGAGATAAGTTCGCCCACTGCACCAATACCTCAGTTGCCGCCTTATTCTTCTTCTTTACCATGCGTCGATCCAAGATTGCCACTGGTTCCACCAAAATTTGGCCTTCATTGTTACAGATTGGGGGATTAAACAATGCTACAGATTGATTTCAAACCTTCCTCTTAAGTTGTGACACATGAAACACAGGGTGAATCTTTGATCCGGTGGGTAGGCGAAGCTCATAAGCCACTTGACCAATTCGTCGCATAATCTGATATGGGCCATAGAATTTTGAAGCTAACTTTAAATTCTTACGAATAACTACCGACGTCTATCGATAAGGTTGCAATTTGAGGTAAACCAAGTCCCCTTCTTCAAAAACCCTCTCTGTTCTTTTTGAATCTGCGTAAAGCTTCATCCTTTCCTGAGCCTTCTTTAAATTCTCTTGAAGAACCTTGCTCATGATTTGCCTCAGTTTCAACATTTCATCCACGAAGTTTACTTTGGATTGAGCCACCAGCTCAAATGTAGGTAAAGGAGGATCATACACATACAAAGCCTTAACAGGAGACATTTGAATTGCAGAGTGGTAGGTCGAGTTATACCAAAGTTCTACTAAGCTCAACCATTTACTCCAATTTACTGGTTTATGACCCATCATACAGCGAAGGTAACCTTCCAAACACCTATTGAGCCTTTCAGTTTGTCCGTCTATCTGTGGATGATAGGCAGAACGTAACTTAATTTGCACTCCCATGCCCTTAAAAAGCTCCTTCCAAAAGAAGCTAACAAATACAGGGTCCCTATCAGAGACAATTGACACTGGATTCCCATGTAACTTAAGAATGTTGTCAAGAAAAACTTGAGCTATTTGAGATGTTGTATAAGGGTAGGATAAGGCAACAAAATGTGCATACTTGGTGAAACGATCCACTACCACAAAGATTACCTCTTTCCCTCCTGATTTAGGAAGCCCTTCGATGAAATCCATAGTAATATATTCCCATGCTCTAGAAGGAATAGGCAAGGGTTGAAGGAGACCTAGGTATGCAACATTATCCCTTTTGTTTCTTTGGCAATTGTCACATTCAAACACAAACGTTTTAACATCTGACAAGAGACCAGGCCAATAGAACAATGCTCTCATCCTTTGTTGAGTTGCAAGGACCCCTGAATGTCCTCCCCATGCTGTGAGGTGCATAGCTTCAATTAATTTCTGCCTGTAATGTCCCCCATTGCCAATCCAGATTTTCCCTTTGTGCCTTAGAATTCCTTGTTGTAGCAACACATCCGGTATAGAATTTGCATCAAGCAACAAACTCGACAGCACTTTGGATATTTTAGAGTCTCCTTCATAACTGTTGAGGACTTCTTGCACCCAAGCTGATTGCACCAATGTCATTGCCTGAAAATCAACTTCCTTTTCAAATCTGCGAGACAGGGCATCGACTGCAATATTTTCACTTCCTTTTCTATAATGAATCTCATAACTAAGCCCTAGTAGCTTAGTCAAACCCTTGTGTTGCAATGAAGTAGTCACTCTTTGATCCTTTAGATATTTTAGAATGAAATGATCAGTTTTAATGACAAAATGAGCTGGTTGAAGGTAATGTCGCCATTTCTCAATAGCTAACAGCAATGCAATCAACTCCTTCTCATAAGTCGACAACCCAAGATGTTTTTGCCCCAAAGCTTGACTTAGAAAAGCTATAGAACGTCTGTGTTGCATTAAAACTACACCCACTCCAGTTCCACAAGCATCAACTTCCACAACAAAATGATTAGTGAAATCAGTAAGGGCCAAAGTAGGTGCTTGTATCATAGCCTACTTTAAGGCTTCAAAAGCTTGTGTTGCCTCTTCATTCCAATTAAAAGCACCCTTCTTTAGTAAGTTAGACAAAGGCCTACTTATGGTGGCAAAATGCCAAATAAACCTCGGATAGTATCCTGTAAGCCCAAGGAAACCACGAAGGGCTTTGATGTTGTTGGGCCTGGCCCAATTCACCATGGCCTCGATCTTAGAGTTGTCAGTGCTAACCCCTTCCCAGATATAATGTGTCCCAAATATTCAATTTGGGCCTGACCAAAACTACATTTGGATAATTTCGCGAACAACTGATTAGTTCGCAAAACTTGAAACACAATCTTCAGGTGAGCCTCATGGTCCCCCCAGGGTGGCACTATAAAAAGGAATATCATCAAGAAAACCAAAAAAAAAAATTCTAAGATGAGGGTCGAATACCTTATGCATTAGTTCTTGGAAAGTTGCTGGGGCGTTAGTGAGCCTAAAAGGCATTACCCCAAATTGCCAAAGGCCATGATGAGTGAGGAATGCTGTCTTGAATTCATCCTCTTCGCGCATGCGAATTTGATGATATCCAGAACGTAAACCCAACTTTGAAAATAAATTAGCTCCATTCAACTCATCCAAGAGATATTCTACCACCGGAATTGGATACTTATTCTTAATCGTGATGTCATTCAATCTGCGGTAATCTACGCACATTCTCCAGGATGCATCTTTTTTCTTCACCAAGATAACTGGTGAAGCAAAAGGGGACGAGCTAGGAACCATCGTGCTGGCCTGTAACATTTCCTGCACTAGCTTTTTAATCACATTCTTTTGCTCGTAGGAGTAGCGATAGGGCCTTTGGTTCATAGCTTTTACTCCAGGGACAAGTTCAATAACGTGATCACAGCTCCGTCTAGGAGGTAACCCTTTGGGTTGTTGGAATACTTCTGCATAATGAGTTAGCAGTTTATTAAATTGAACTGGGACTGGGTTGACATTAGTACTCTCTATAGAGTTAATTTGGGCTTGGGCCACAAAACTGCAAAAACTCCCCTTTAGTAATTTGGTCATAGACTTGAGGCTAGTAGGAGATATTTGAGAACTTTCCTTGCTGCCAAAAAGAGTCACCACATCCCCATCTTTAATGAAGGAAACACTGTGAGGATTGGTATTTAACAAGATATGAGTAACTGAATCGATCCAATCGATTCCTAACATAATATCAAAACCTTTAACTTGCAGCCAACATAAATCAAAGACGAATTGGTTGTTATCCCCCATTTCCCATTTGAACCCCAGGTTGAACTGATAACAAGGCATTTTATGCCCATTGGCCACTGAAACTTGCATTAAACCTTTAATGGGCTCACCCATCAAGCCCAATTTCTTTGGAACAATTGGGTCAATGAAACTGTGGGTCGAACCAATGTCTATTAAAATGACTAGTGGTATTTTCTTGACCTTGCCCAAAATCTTAATTTCCGTGTGTGAGTTTCCGAGGCCCATAAGCACATTAATTGACACCTCCGCTTGCTCCTTATTTTCAGGTTGAACCTCCAGTAGGGCCTCTAGGGCCTCCTCCCAATCGTGAGCTATTCCTGAGTTTTCTCTGACTTCCAACTCACCAGAAAGGAAGTGCAACAACTCGGATTTATATTGATGCCCTGGAAAATAATGATCATGGCACTTGAAACACAAATTCTTTTCACGGAGCTCATTCAATGATACATTCTTTTGGCACCAGTTATTTGTTTGGTCCGTTGGTCATTAGTTTAGGGGGTATGGAAGAAGGTAAGGCTAGGATGGTTCTTGTGGTGGGTGTGGGTAAAGGATATCTGGGGTGAGTGACTGTGTAACGAGGTTGTAAGTTTTTGTAGATGGCCTTTAAGGTTTGTTCATGCAATTTAGCAATTTCAATACCATCCAACAAGGTCTGAGGGTTAGAAGCCCTCACCATAGGTTGTAAATCAGGTTTAAGCCCACCCACAAAACAAGAAACAAAATATGGTTCATTTAGAGTAGGATTAACCAACAACACGTAAAACCTTAATTCTTCAAAACGAGCCTGATAGCTTTCCACATCAGCCCATTGGTCCAATCTATTGAACTCAGTAACAATGTCCATGGGCCTCAAATTGCCATAGCGATGACAGACATCCAAGTAGAACATTTCCCATGAAACTTAACCCCCATGGTCCATCATATATACGTCAAACCACGTATCAACTATGTCTTTAATATGAATTTCCACATAATGCATTTTGAGCTCTGGAAGAATTTGATATAACTCAAAAAAACCTCTCACAGCGCCTAATCCAGCCCCTTGGGTTATTGGTGTCAAACTCTGGAAAAGATAGTTTAGCCTTAGGGGCATTGAGCATAGTCGTTGTGTTATTCTGAGATTGAGCTGGGGTGATATTGTTTGGTGGTAAGATGGTCAGAATTGGGTGAGATGAAAGATTGGTTGGTTGGTGAGATGGAAGGGAGGTGGGAAGAAATGTTGAAGTGGTCAAAGGAAGAAGAGTGGTAGAGGGTGTATTTGTATGAGGGTTGACTGTATGTGGGAAAATAGCAGAGGAGGAAGCAGGGTTGGTGATGTTAGGGTAGAAAACATGTGCTGGTGGCAAGGAAATTGATGGGCGTGGATTGAAGGGAGCTGGGGACATGGGTATACCCCTTCCAACTTGAGCAAAGGTAGGGCTAAACGATGCAGGGGTGAAAGAAGAAACAGAAGAAACTGATGTTGGGGTAAAAGGAGAAACTGTTGAGCACAAGTTACCCCCCATTGACTCACCTCGGTCCACCGATGACCCCCCCTTGCAACAGTAAAGTCGGGGCCTGCATATGCGACATAGCTTCCGAGCACTGATTCGAACTCAGCTCACCCATTAGCCTTTCCATACACCTGTTGTTCTCATCGTGACATTGAAGAGCTTCAGCGTCTTTACGAGCTTGAATTTCTTCCATTCGCTCAAGCTTTTTCTGAGTTTCAAGCATAAAGGCCATCATTTGAGTTTCAAACTTTTTCCTATTATCAGCATCTTCCGCTGTTTTCCCTGACTGAGAGTTAACCATCGTCGGAGCAACCACGACGGAACGTCACTGCTCTGATACCAAAATGTAGCTACTGCTATGTATGAAAAAAGATAAAAAGGACAGAAAGAAAAGATAAGAGAATAAAAGTTGTTTGTCATTCAGCATAAACATAAGGAATGAAAATGCAGGGTACTAAATAGGACTCCTCTGCTAACAGACTAGGACACTTGGCAGCCAACTACATAGGTCACATTTAGGGACTCAAACATAAATAATTAGGGACTAAAGTAATATAAAATAAACAAAGACTCCACAACTGAAAATAAGAAAACTAGCCTTAATAGCCCAAACTACCCTTCTTGTTACTCCCAGCTCGTAACATATATTTTTTCTATTTTAATGGGTCTTAAACAACGCTAATTTATCGGGCTGGTAGGTTTCACAAATAAGATATTTATAAATGTTTAAAAATTGAAGTCTTTCTTCCACTTCTTTTGCAAAGGTGGATTTACACATGTAATACCGTAATAAGTTCATGCAAATGAAAATGATAATGTCGAAATCATATGATGCACTTTCTTTTTCTCTAAATCCATGGAAAATAAGCTTACGGAACTGAGGAAAATAACCGTAACATGACAAGCTCTTCCCTTTTCTCTAAAGAGTCCGGAACCTAAATATTGTATTTTTAGAAATACATTAATAAGTGTAAAAAAAATTAAATATCTATATATAGCGTTCAAATATAAGACGTTATACCTTAACGGTAACTTTTTCCGTTGAGGTATAGCGTCTTGTTTTTAGACGCAATGCTGACTGACCATTTGACGTGACAACATAGCGTGTTCATTTTATACGCTATACATAGCGTTTAAAAAAATACTATAAGTTAAATTAAATATCCCCTTCGTCTTCTTCTCCGACCATACCCCTTTCCCCTATTTTTTTTAACTTTTGCTTCTGGTCCCCCCCCCCCACTGCCCGTGATTAAAAAAAGAAAAAATTATCGGCCCCTCTCGTCACACAAAAGGTGAAGAACGTTGGTCCCATATCGTATTGGAGCATTGTGTTATTGTGATTTAACTGCATCGTCTTTAAATTTTTACTACATCGAGGTATTTCAATTTATTTTATGTCGAAACTTGTATAATAATGCATATTCGTTGATTAAATGTGTTTCAATATCGTTTTGTGCTTTATTTTGCGAAACTAGTATGTTATATTTATCCAGACTTAGATTAATGTGTTCTAAAATAAATGTAAAATTGAGATTTAATTGTTTATGGTAGTATCCGAATTTAGATATTAGTGTTTCCTTGTCGTTTTGTATATTATTTGCCAAACTAGTATGTTATATGCATTTTTGTGAATTTTATGTGATTAAAATGTATTTGTTGTTTACATTTAGTTTATTTATTAGCGTAGTAAAATGTAGAAACTTTTAGCGTAGTAAACCATATAGTATTTTAGCGTAGAATCCCTGTAGTTTAAATATTTCTTATACTGGTAGATGAAGATATATACTTTGTACAAATATAATCAAAATATTGAATTTGACACACATAAATATTCATGATAGTTTGGTGCTAATGTGTCTCAAATATCGAGCCTGGAACCCAACAGGTATATATATTTAAGAATTTAAATTATAAAACAAACACACACAAAATAATCAAAATATTGAATTTGACACACATAAATATTCATGATAGTTTGGTGCTACTGGACCTCAAATATCGAACCTGGAACCCAATAGGTATATATATTTAAGAATTTAAATTATAAAACAAACACACACAAAATAATCAAAATATTAAATTTGACACACATAAATATTCATGATAGTTTGGTGCTACGGGGCCTGAAATATCGAGTCTGGAACCCAATAGGTATATATATTTAATAATTTAAATTATAAAACAAACACACACAAAATAATCAAAATATTGAATTTGACACACATAAATATTCATGATAGTTTGGTGCTACTAGGCCTCAAATATCAAGCCTGGAACCCAACAGGTATATATATTTAAGAATTTAAATTATAAAACAAACACACACAAAATAATCAAAATATTGAATTTGACACACATAAATATTCATGATAGCTTGGTGCTACTGGGCCTGAAATATCGAGCCTGGAACCCAATAGGTATATATATTTAAGAATTTAAATTATAAAACAAACACACACAAAATAATCAAAATATTGAATTTGACACACATAAATATTCATTTATAGTTTGGTGCTACTGGGCCTGAAATATCGAGCCTGGAACTCAATAGGTATATATATTTTAGAATTTAAATTATAAAACAAACACACAAAAAATAATCAAAATATTGAATATGACACACATAAATATTCATGATAGTTTGGTGCTACTGGGCCTGAAATATCGAGCCTGGAACCCAATAGGTATATATATTTAAGAATTTAAATTATAAAACAAACATACACAAAATAATCAAAATATTGAATTTGACACACATAAATATTCATGATAGTTTGGTGCTACTGTGTCTCAAATATCGAGTCTGGAACCCAATAGGTATATATATTTACAAATTTAAATTATAAAACAAACACACACAAAATAAATATTAAATTTGACACACATAAATATTCATGATAGTTTGGTGCTAACGGGTCTCAAATATCAAGCCTGGAACCCAATAGGTATATATATTTTGTTCAATTAACTAATAAACATAATATTATTGAATTTACAGTTGACGATATGGACACGCCGCCTATACATCCTGGCCCTTTACTCTCGTGAGCTATTAGTGCTTCAGGGCGATCATAGTCTGCCCATTTATGGGAGGGAGAGTTATTGTCCCAGACTCTCCGCGCTAAGAGAGTAGACGACATGTGGGATTTTCTGAGGCACAGAGATCTCCACGAGCGTTTAGTCCATCGCCTCCAGGCTACGGGATTCTATAGGATTATTGAGATCGGGCGGATACAGGTTGGCTGGGCTTTGATCACGGCGTTGATTGTGCGGTGGCGACCGGAGCCGCACACTTTTCACTTGCCCATTGGCGAGGCTACCATCACGCTGCAGGACGTGGAGGTTTTATATGGCCTGCCCGTTGATGGCGTGGCCGTTTCACTGTCTATTTCCATGAGATATATGGTGCGTAATGCTTATTTGGACATGCTGCAGTAGCTCACGAGTTTCAGGCCACAGGACAAGACTGCATCGTCGGGTGCCAGTTGGTTGACTTTGACACCTATTAGAAAGTACCTGGAGGTACTCCATACCGATATCACCGACGATATAGATGAGGTACATATCACCCAGTATACAAGGTTGTTGCTGCTTCTTCTATTTGGAGGTGTCTTGTTCCCGAACACGTCGGGGAACCTAGTCAGCCCGAGATTTCTTCATCATCTTCAGCTGCTAGATGAGTTACCCTATTACGGCTGGGGTGCTACTGTTCTCGGCTACATGTATAGGCAGATGTGCCGGGCGAGCATGGGAACTCAGAGAGATATTTTTGGTTTTATGCCGCTTCTACAGGTGACAACATATTCAAATAAACTGTTCATCAGTCCCAACTCTTCCTAGTTAGAATTTATCTTAAACCTTACATCAACTTTGCTTGTTAGGTTTGGGCTTGGGAGCGATTCTTGCAGTTTCAGCCACCTCGACCACAATTACCTCCTAATGTACCACCTCCTTTTCTCCCTCTAGCCAGGAGGTGGGTTCTCTACTGTACACTTTCACGAGTGTATGATGCCCATCATAATCTCCCCCTCTGCAGGGATGTGTTAGATCTGCTGGAGGGCACATAGGTAAATATGTACCTAAACTTACCTGGTATAGATTAACTTAGTATTGCGCATACTCTCATTTCATATTCTTATTTGATAGTTCATCTGGACGCCATACAACGGCGAGTTGATAGCTTCCCTTTCAGCTAATTGCTCGGATGGCCGATTGATTTGGAGCACTTCTGCCCCACTCATATGCCTTGATATTGTGGAGAATCATGCCTCAGAGTGGGTACTTCGGTATTTTGGCCGCTCGCAGTATATACCGAGGGGGCGTATATGGGAGCCTACGCATTATCAGAGAGATAATCGTTGCAGGGCGGACGACGCATTTATGGCATGATTAGCAGCGCAGATCCATATTTGGTACCATCGAGATCTGATGATTCCTCCCCCACCTACACAGATGCAGGAGGTGGCTATTCAGGGGTATATGTCCTGGTACTGGCACGTAACCCGAATTTTTATTGGTAACCCTATTTATGAGGCTGGCTGGCGGTACGTTCCATATGCCGGGCGACACGAGGCACTGCTATGTTTTCTATTATTATTTATTATATTACTGTATTTTAGTGCAATATATGTAGTTTAGATTATATATGTTGAGCAGACTATTGTACTACATACACTCTATCAGATGGGGCTGTAGATGCATGATTATGTCGGCGATCCTACGGTCGCCTTGCAGGATTACAGTCGTCGATTTATAGAGTTGGCTGCCCGAACACTACAACAAGCCCAGGAGGATCAATGCTTGGCAGACATGCCTAATTATGTGGAGCCAGAGCAGTACGAGCGAGGACATGGTGTGGCACGACGTGGTGGTGCCCGATGAGTTGGTGGTGCCCGACGAGGTGAGGTGCCCGACGAGGCGGGGGTGTCGGACGACATGGCGGTGAGCGGAGAGGAGGTGGTCCCCAGCAAGGGGGCGTTGAGGCCCCTGCTGATTATGTTGCTGCCGATATGCCGGGTGGCCTGCATGAGACGGACATGCTGTCGTACAGCCTTCGGATGGATCTCGCTCTAGGAACTTCGCAGGTGACCCCATCAGGTCAATTGTTGATCACGGGCACAGACCTTTCTAGAGTGGATTGGGATACATACTTTCCAGGCCCGTCTACTATTGCTGAGGAGCGGCCGACCCGAGATTTACATAGTGGGTGCCGGTTGAGTTATGGTTCGTCATCACAGGCGCGGGTATGGTTTTCATAGTATTGAATTAGAGTTTATTTTTATTTTTCATAACTTTGTTAATTTCCTTTTTAAGGCTGAACGCGATGTCGACATTGCTACAACAGATGCTTACATTTAGGAGCCCGACGAGATAGTGGTACGACAATTAAAATTGTTGTGACTTATTTTATACTTTGATATACTAAGCTATTTATTCTTATGTAGGTTTCTACTGGACTGACGACCCCTTCTACTGATCCTGTCAGCACCACTGATGATCATGCAGCGGTGCATCCGACTATAAGGAGGCGACTTGATGATGACGATCCCGATAGCGTACCCAGACGGGATGCGATGCGCCTCAGGCCAGCGGCTGCATTGAAGCACACTGGATGCGGGACACATTGATTTTATTCTTTTTTTCTGTATTTGATGTAAATAATATTTTTGTATATACATTAACAACAACTTTCATATAATATGTGCATTACCTTTTTATTTCTCCGTTAATTAGCTAGTTTCGTACTACAACACAAACACAAGTCGCAAAAACTTAAATTCCATTACAATGAACACAAACAGAAACATATCAACTTATAACTTATAAAAATAACTAGTTTAATACTACAATACGAACAAAAATATAGCAACTTATAACTAATAAAAATACATGACTCAAGAAAAATAAAGATAAAGTGATACAATAAACACATACATTTAGTCCCTGCCGCCCATTATTCTATGCTCCAACCACTTAAATTGTTCTTCCAGATTATTTTTTTCTTCTTCTACCTCTTTAAGTTTTGCTTTCAACTCCGCAACCTCTTTTTTACATTCTTCTTCACGTTCCCACTGTTGTGAACACACATAATGAAGATGCTGCAAAAATTCTTTGTAGTATTTCTGATGACAGGGTTCATCAAGCCATACCTCAAAATTGCAAGCAGGTTCATCGGGAACCTTATAAAACTTGTTCATACAGTGCCAGTAGCGGCGTCCAGCTTCACCATTATCCCAACATCATTGCGTCATGCATTTTTTTCCACACTCGCACCTTGGTACATAAAGAGGTTGAGCCATTTGTGCGTTAGAAAAAAACTCTCTTTTCTTGAATGATTTGCTATTAGTTATTGATGAGCATAGAAAATATGTAGAATGAGCTCGTTATTTATAGGCAAGAAAACACATAACGTACTCTTTGACCACGCTAGGCGTTGCATGTTAAAGGTTCCGATAGGTACGAAACAACTTTATGTCAGTTGGGCAGCCTTTTTAGTTCGACAAGACAACACACATAACATACTATTTGACCACGCTATATATAGACATAACGTAATATTTGACCACGCTATGCTTTGCGTGTTAAAGGTCCCGACGGGTACGAAATAACTTTATGTCAGTTGGGCAGCCTTTTCAGTTCGACAAGACAACACACATAACATACTATTTGACCATGCTATATATAGACATATCTTAATATTTTGACCACACTATGCTTTGTGTGTTAAAGGTTCCGAAGGGTACGAAATAACTTTATGTCAATTGGGCAGCCTTTTCAGTTCGACAAGACAACACACATAACGTACTATTTGACCATGATATATATAGACATAACATACTATTTGACCACCCTATATATAGACATAACATAATATTTGACTACGCTATGCTTTGCATGTTAAAGGTTCCGACAGGTATAAAACAACTTTATGTCAGTTGGATAAGAAAATACTTATATATAAAAACAAACATAATTAAAATTAAATTAATTAGATTTATGATATTTCAATGTTGTTTCCAGTTCTTTCGAATATATAATTTTTAAAATATCATTAAAAATTAAAATGAAAAAGTTCAACTCATAATTAACAAACATAATTTTATTTTGTAAAACTTGCAACATAAACATAGCAACGTACTATTACAACATAAACTCAGTGATAGTTAGGCATAATAGAAGAAGGACCACCAAGAGCTTGAGTATTATTGTCACCCAAACCAGCCGAAGGACATTTTCGACGGTCGTGTCCTGTTTGCGAGCATATACCACATCTGCACGCATAAACGGCATCACTACAATCCATTTGGTTCCGTATACACATTCTCTTCTTCACCTATAGTCGGCAAAAATAGGACTTGTTACACCATTTTAAATGGTTCAGGCGGCCAATAATGCTCAGCACCCACTGGCTGCAACTGCCCACTATATGTGTTTAGGTACTTCGAAATACTATATTGTTGATCAACATAGTTGGTTGCACCTAAACCAACTTGTTAAAAGCACTTGATGGCATATGGGCAAGCCATGTGGTAGATGGATCATTTCCCACAAGAGCATAACCTTGTAGATTCATTTACAGTATGTACATTATTACCCCGATTTTGATGGATAGTGGTACGAACTTCAAAAATATTTCTTTCGTTATCATACTACAAAAATGAATGCCAATGTGCTCGCCGTCTATATTTCTCAAATCTCTTCATTGGCACTAGCATAAATTCAACACCCCTTTCCATCAATGACGTTGCAGCTGCAGACCTTTCAACAAACCTCTCCGCCATATGCTTGAGCGACATCCGCACCATGGTTGTGACAGGCAATACTCTTGCCGACTTTAATAACCCATTGAAAGTCTCTGACACATTTTTAGTTAGAGTTCCCCATCGTTTGCCACCATCCGCATGCAAAGTCCACTTATTAGGGTCATGTCGCTTTAACCAACGATAGGTTGCCTTGTCTTCTTGCCTGATATATTCCATATGCTTCCGGAATTTATGTTGTTGGTGGTCTGTTGCTGCCATCCACATCAAATCATGTAGATCCTTGTTGGGTATGCCTTATGAAAATTGGCTTTAAGGTGCCTAACACAGTAACGATGGTAGGCATAAGGTTCTTGCCATGCAGGCAAGTTCTCCACAGAAGTTAAGATACCATTCTGACGATCAGATATTAGACAGATACCGGAACGATGTTTGACAAAGTGATCTTTCAAGTGGTTCAAAAATAGAGTCCACGTCTCTTGGTTTTCATTAGCACAAATAGCAAAAGCTAGAGGAAATATATGTCCATTAGCATCTACTGCCACGGCTATCAACAGCTTGATATCATACTTTTCATAGACATGAGTGTCGTCTATGGATATTACGGGCCGACAATGCAAAAATCATCAATTGCTGGTTTAAACGCCCAGAACACGTAATTGAATATATATTTTGGTTTACCCTGACTCCGGTCAAGCTTCCATTCAACAACCCCCGGGGTTAAACTGCTACAGTGCACCCATGTACCTAGGTAGATCTGCAAATGACTTATCCCAGTTACCATAGACTATTTCAAATGCTGGTTTGCGCCCGAGAAATGCCTTTCTTTTAGTAATGGTATGGCCATGTTCCTGGTGGACTGTTGTAATACACTCTTTGATTTTATACCCTATGGACGCTTCGATGTGTGGAATAAGAACAAGAGAAATCAAGTTAATATCCATGTTGAAGTGATTCCCGTTGAATATGTCCATTTCGCATGTGTGGCTGGGAATGTATTTACCTATTTTCCACAGACCTGTCTTCTTCTTTCTCATACGCAACATCCAATGACATGGCCAAAACCACCTGCGACAAACAACCTTGTATAACCGGACTTGACTCCCATACCGTCATCTCATGACACTCTTTTATGTTGTGCATTTTACAAGTCATGCTTAGGCGCGCTTTATCAAGAAAAAACATACCCTTTGCCAGCACCGTTGGTCTAGACTCATTCCATATTGTTGTCTGAATTTCATCAAAATCCCTTGTAATAGCTTCCACATCCAGCATGCTTGACAAGTTATCAAGGTAAGGAATCTCCCTTGAATGAAATGAAACTTGGGACTTGTACACTCTTCGTCTAGGGGTGGAGCATACTCTCTCGTCAAATCAGGTCCTTCCTTCTCATCCTCCTCATCACCATCCTCACGAGGAAAGGGTGTCTTGTCTCCAAATTCATCAACATTGTTATCATAATCACTGTTCTCTTCCTTACTTTGTGCATCTGCCAGATCCTGATTTAATACGTCGTCTTCGGGCAATTGAGTGAGTACATTTGGTTCAACTTGCTCGTTTTCACTGCACAATCAACAAAATAATAAGATACTAAATTTAATAAATACTTTCCATATAGTTGTATCATTTCACTTACAAGTCATAATGTGATAAAATTCCATGATGGACATTTTAATTTAGGTGATGGCTCCCGGATGGACCACCATGATCCAACACACCAAAACTGTGCTTGGGTTCATAATTTGTAAAATTCATATCCTGCCTGTACCCCTTGTTAAATATATGAGCGTTAATACAAATTCAATACAACAAAAATGTACATCGTAAACACAAAGGAAAATTGAAGCTTACCACTCATATTGCGAATTATATAAAGCAGGCGGGGATAAGTTTAAGTCAAGGAAAACTCTTTCATCCGGAACCTGTCCGGCAAAAATTCCTCCAGAATAACCACCCGATGACTGGGGGTTATCCGGAACCTGTCCGGCAACCTCATTGTTTGGAACGTCTTCGACCTTGACATACATATCCAGCATTTTGATTACAAGATATTCCCGGTATTCATCTGGAGTCCTCAAAAAAGCCCTCAAACTTTCATCATCGTAGATGTTTAACTCCGTGTAAAAAGCAGCCCCTTGCGAAGTGACGGAATACGGATATCTTCCGGTTACTTTAAGTATCACTGAACATTTCCTCACACCCATTTTTTTGCATAACAACGATATCAATTTATCGTACTCCATTGTAAGTAGTAATTTAATATGACCCTGTGGAGATAAACTATACGTCACAGAGTTATTCTCCATCACAACCTCATATCCCCCCCCCCCCAATATAATAAAACTCTTATTCTACGCTCTTCAGACATTACGAAAAAAATGCTTAAGAATTCAACAACAAGAAAATATTGAATGGGAGTTGGAATTTTTTGTGAACGAAATTTCCTAAAATCCTAACCACTATATATAGGAAATGGCTAGCCGGGGATATGGAAATTTTTTGACGTATAGCATTCTTTAAATAGACACTATACTAATTTAAATTACTGTTGGGTCCATAAACAGGATATAGCATTTTTTAAACGTTATGTATAATGCATAAAATTAATACGCTATATTGTTACGTCAAATGGTCCGTCAACATAGCGTCTAAAAACAAGACGCTATACCTTAATTGCAAAAGTTACCATTAAGGTATAGCGTCTTGTATTTAGACGCTATACATAGAAAGGTAACTTTTTTTACACCTATTAATGTACTTTGAGTCCAAAAACACAATATTTAGGTTCCGGACTCTTTCTCTAAATCCATGGAGAAAAAAATGCCTATTCCATGTATTGCATGTAGCGGCGAAGCTAGGATTTCAAACTTATGAGTTCATGAGTCTAATTCTTTTAAGCTATTGGTTTTAAATAAATAATTTGTACAAATTATATAAAATTTTAAGATAAATACATGGTTTGAATCATAATTATTGGACTCAACTGAACTCGTAATCGGCAGTCTAGCTTCGCCTCTAATTGCGTGCCCAGAAAGACACAACTACATGCTTCTTATGCCCCATGTATGTGAGTCGTTGCTCTAACTCACGCTAGTAAATTAAAACATCAATTTCATAGATCACGCAAGTTACAAATTAAATAACACATGTGGCAATTTTTCTGAAATCAAACAAGGATTGGGTCATTGAGGAATCATTTACATGATAGTACTCTTATAAGATCCTTTGACCGAATGGAAGGGTGTTTTACCGAAAAAGTGCTAAACCTTTTCTTAAAATGAATTAATGAGAAAATAGAGGATGAATCTTATTTAAATATAATAATCGTTAGATCTAATGTTTAGATGTATTAATGATGTAGGGTTGAATCCGAAAATGTTGTATACCAACTACAAATGCTTAATGATTGTCAATGAATGTAGTAATAAAATAAAGGTTTTAAGGAGGATTTTATCACCCAAATGTTGGATTACTTGGATGACTCTCCTTCCTGACAACGTGGAATAATAGAAAATGAAGATGGACAAGGAATTTTTGGATTTTGTGAATAAAAAGCGTATATCGAATAATGTAATCAGTGGACAAGACAAGCTTTTGTATATTCTTTGTAGTCAACTCTTTACAACGTGTTCTTATCTCAAAAGTAAAGAAGATCCTTTTTATTCTTTATCTCTTTCTATTTATAGGGGATATTCCTAAAAATCCTAAAAAGTACAACTGAAAGAATATCCAATGGAATATTCCTTCTTTCTATTCTAAACTTATTCTATCGTTGCTTTAGTACATTATCTACTTGACGTCGGCACTAATCCTTATTAAGACGACTCCTCGCCATTGCGTCATAGTCGTCTTAATCCTCGACCATGTCCATTTGTAGTTATTAAGTCCAGTCCAAATTTCGACCAATAGAGTTAGTCCCTCCACTTGTTGAGGTCGTGATCTTGGACGTCCTCAGTGAGTGGATTCTATCTGCAACCGTTCAGAGGAAATTTGATCGTGATGATTGAATCGAACCAGTCGAGGTTGAATTGGCAGCATTGTCGGTGGGGCTGCGGTTAGTGCGGCTGGCGTAGGATGATGTCATGGCCACGCGCATCATCATTGCGTGTCTTCCAAATGCAGTGTCTACGTTTCTGTCGTATCGATTTTGGTGCCATAGACGGCTCTTTGCCTCGATTCTAGTGTCACTCAACCCTATAAGTAGAGGAGAGGGGATTTACTTTCGAAACTTTCAACGTTTCCCATTTGTATGCATATTGTTCTTCGTTGATTTTTTTTTTTCTGATCTCCACTTCTGATTTCTTACAGCTTCTTGAATTCCAGTCCTTGATTTCTTTCCCGGTTAATATCTTCTTTCTTTGATTTTGCTGTACACTCTTTACTATGGAAATATGTCAAATTCCCCTTATATTTCCGATAATGTCTCCGATGCTACTCCTTTATCTGTGGCCATTCCTTCCGGCGGTGAAGAATCCATGGTTGAGAGGAAGAAAGCTTCCCCACCGTGGAGGAGGTGGTTCCTAAGAATCCTTCAGTCATAAATGACTTCCCAAAGGAACATGCTCCTGCTCCTGCTCCTCCTCAGGAGCTCTCTGAGACGGGGCTGCATCAAATAGCTAACCTCTGGTCCAAATATTGTATTCCTTCTCACGTCGATATTGTTTCGGCGAGAGGCGACATAGTACATGTTCATCTACCCGAATATTGCGCTTTCTATGTTTATCCATTCTTAGTCAGTTATAATCTTCTTCTCCCCCTATTAGCGGAGGAGTTTTGCCACTTTTACAACGTTTGCCCGGCGCAGCTCTCCCCTTATTTGTACAAAGTTTTTGTGATGCTCGAAAAATATGTAGAGTTGGCCGACTGTGAGGACAATATCTGCCATCTACTGTATCTATTCTCGCTTGGTTTTTATAGAGGCACATTGATACATCTGCGACATCATAGGACCAAAGGGTTGGTGGACGGGATGGATAATAAGGTGAACCGGTGGTTTTGGCATAAATATTTCTTCATCAAGACGGAGCATCTGGTAGAGAATTCAACCGGGTTCTCGGAGCAATGGAACTATAATCATAATTACCTTGCCATATGTTCATTATTCTCTTTTCTTCCTCTTCTTTCATTTCTAACCCACTCACAGCTTCCCTGTATTCAGCAGAGAGGCATGTACCTTCTCTCGTCTATCATATTGAAGGGGCTCGCATGTTACCCCGCACCGTGGGAATTCATGACTGGGCGTCCTTCCACAAGCTCTTTAGACCCAAGACTTCGTCTAGCAAGTGTTATTTCTACCTTCCAACTTATTACCGCTCACTATTGCCTTTGGAAGCGACCTTCCTTTGGTGCTAGGTCGGCGAGCTTCCAAAAAGGTGAAGGCTCCAGTGCCTTTGTTCCGACAGGTAGTCGCATCGACTGGAATGCAGTTCGTATTGGTTGAGTCCACACGAGGGGTCGTACTCTAGTCCCACCAATCATGGACTCCACCGCTCAAACTGTTACCGTACCGGATGAGATCTCTTCTAAGCCTATCTTTCATCTTATGGACGAGTCATCTTAAGGTGAGGAGGCATCGCCAAGGAAAAGACGAAGGGTGGAGATCGGGAAGGCCATTGTCATTGATGTTGAGCAAGACTCATTGCTTTGGAAGAGGAATCAATGCTTACACCAAACATCGAGGCCGTTTCTGTGGAGGGTGCCGCTATGGAGAAGAGGCCCTCTGGGATTGAGGGAGTTCGTGGTAGCGGAGAGCTTACGTGGGTTGCTGAATGCAGCTCATCATCGGTGGCTGGGAGAGGTGGAGATATCCCTGTGGGGGATGATGACTCTGTCTCAGACATCGACCCTGAGGAGGTACTGACCTTCGTGGAGAGGGCTACTCGCGTGGAGATAAGGACGGAGGGTCCTAATTGACATATAGTCATTCTCATAGATTACGACCTTCTGGCCAACTCAGAATAGTCAGTGTCAACCTTCACTCCCTTGTGCGTGGATTTTGAGAATAAGATGTTATAGACCCTGAAAGATGCGGATCTGTTGTTGGGTATATCTGGCATGGCCTTGCAAGTAAGTTTGTTTTTCCCCTGTTAGGTTAAGTTCATTTCGTATGTGTAACTTATTTCCACTGACTTCTTTGTTTTTTGCATGTTAGACCCTTATCATGGGGATTGAGCGGGATCGGCGGGAAAATCGGAGGATGGCCATTTTCAGGAAAATGAAGTACAAGTACAGAGAGTACCGTTCTAAGCATCGAACGCTCACGGACATACTTAGCCAGGATAGAGATTTTCAGTCGCTCCGTGATGGGCTCCAGTAGAAAGATGAGGAGCTGAAGAAGAAGAAGAAGAAGGACGGGGAACTGAAGGAGACGGATGAGGAGCTTTTGAGGGTCATAAGCAGATTCAACGTGCTTGAGGGAGCGCTTAAGGCTAAATAGGACGAGCTCGAGGTGAGCAAGGGAGTGATGGCTTAGAATGCAGATCTCTAGGCGCAGGTGATGTTCCTAAAGGCTGAGTTTGAACAAAGCGAGGACAGGGTCATCGCCTTGAGGGCAGAATTGAGCAATAGGGTCATAGAGCTGAATCTGGCTGAAAGGACCAGGATGGCCGTCGTGGAGGAGGTAGTATCTTTATAGGGTCCCTACGCGTTTGTAGGTCTGTGCGGGCTAACAAGGAAGAGACGTCGATGCTCAAGGTGGCGAGGTTGGAGAAGCGGGTTGAGAGTTTGGAGGTAGATCTATTTGGGCTAAATGAATAGGTAGTCACCTTAAAGGGCGAGAAGGAGCAACAGTAGGCCCAGTCGTCTACTTCTCATACTTCTATTAATCCTAGTGTATCACGGGAGTTGTACAAGATGCGGGTTCATGTTGAGGCTCAACTTGACGTGTACAAGTCTTCGAAGGCTGCCAGGAAAGTTTTTGAGGCGGAGCTTGAGGGCGTCTGTGTCAGGGCACGTGCAGCTCGTGAAGCTTGTGGTTACGACCCTTGTACACCCGGCAGGGATTATGATGACGATGTCGTGGATGGGCTTGCCTCTGATCCTTAGTATGATGATGAGTATGCTAATGGGGATGATGTGGCGTAAAGCTTTCGTACTTAGTTTTTTTTTGTGCTTTTCTATTTTTGTGAGGGCGTCCTCGAGCCCTTTGTAAAAAGTACTGTAATTCGACAATTGAAATGGAACAATTTCCTTTTTGCTATGTATTTTTGGATTTCCGTTCTTTTTTCTTCTTGTTTGCTATGTGGGAAAGTCCCTGAATTTTCGACCGTTTGTATGTAATGTTGATTTTTGCGTAGTCGAACATAGACCGACTTGAGATTTAATATTAGTTAGCTCGAATGAGGTCGAGGCTTGATTGATTCGAACAAGATTGAATGTAAAATAAATCGAGCGAGTCGATTGTAAAATAATTCAAGCAAGGTTGATTGTCGAATAATTCGAGTGAGGTTGAATGTAAAACAATTTGTGCGAGGTCAAATGTGAAACAATTCGAGCGAGGTCAAATGTAAAATAATTCGAGCAAAGTTGAATGTAAAACAATTTGAGCCAGTCGAATGTAAAATAATTCGAGAGGGGTCGAATGTAAAACAATTCGAGTGAGGTCGAATGTTGAATAACTCGTGCGAGGTAGAATGTTAAATAATTCGAGCGAGGTCGAATGTAAAACAATTCGAGCGAGTTTAATGTAAAATAATTCAAGCGGGGTCGAATGTACAACAATTCGAGCGAGGTAAAATGTTGAATAATTCGAGCAAGGTCGAATGTAAAATAATTCGAGCGACGCCAAATGTCGAATAATTCGAGCGACGTTGAATGTGAAACAATTCGAGCGAGTAGAATATAGGATGTAAAATGATTTGGTGGAGTTGTTGCAAAATGCTGCATGCTGCTTTGCATATTTCATTCATTGGAGAATATTACAGGTTTATGTTTGTTCCATACATACATTTGAGAAGTTCTAGTCTACCTAGTCCTTTCGTCACTCGGCCTGGAGAAGTAGTCAATAGGAGGGGTGATGAATTATACTTGAACTTCGAGACGTCCCCTTCATCACCTTATTAAAAATCTCCCGGATAAAACCCAATTGGGATAAAACCCGATAAAGGGAAAAAAAGAGTACGACTTGGTGGGCATCTCTTCTTAGAAGTTGAAGTATTCCACTTGTTTGGTAGTAGCTTTCCCTCCATTGTTTCTAGTTGGAATGATCCTTTGTTTTCTGTTGCCGTGATTTTGTATTGCTTGTCCCAATTGGTTCCTAGTTTACCTTATCTTGAGTCTTTACTCGCCTATGTTTTGGCCTTAAGCACATAGTCCCCAACTTTGAGTTGTCTTACTTTGGCTTTTTGTTGTAATACCGTTCTGCTTTCTGTTTTTGGGCTATCATTCTTATGTGAGCCATGTCTCTTCGCTCCTTCGCTTCATCGAGGTCTTGCTTGCTCTTCTCGTCGTCGATTGGTCCACTCTCATTGGAGTATATCAAACTTGGTTCCTCGACCTTGACTGGTATCACTACGTTAGATAGACTAGTGAATATGACATTTCTCATGTGCTTGTTTTTGGCGTGGTGCGATATGCCCATAGCACTTCTGGTAGTAGTTCCGGCCATTGTCCCTTGGCGTCTTCAAGTTTTTTTTTCATGATTTTTAGTATTATTTTTTTGGAGGATTTGACTTGGACATTTCCTGCAAGGCGATATGGCATGGAGAGTATTCGCTTGATGTACCATTTCTCGAAGAACTCGGCGGTCTTTTTCCCGGTAAACTGGGGTCTATTGTCACGGCTGATTTCTTTGGGGATGCTGAAGAGGCATATGATGTTCTTCCATATGAATGAATGTGATAATTTCTTGTTCGCGTATTTGGGTTAATGCACCTGCTTTTACTCACTTGGAAAAATAGCTAGTTAAAACAAAAAGAAATTGTATATTACCTCGTCTTGCTGGAAGGGGTCCGACGATGTCCACCGCCATTTGATTAACGAACATGGCGATGTGACCGAGTGGAGGTGCTCGCCCTCTTGGTGTATCATAGGAGCGTATTTCAGGCACTGCTCGCCTTCTTGACGAAGTTGGTTGACTCCTTCTTCATGGTGGGCCAATAATATCCTGCTCGTATGTGGCATATGATGAGGGCTCGGTTGCCGGTATGGGCACCGCAGTGTCCTTCGTGTACTTCCTTGAGGACGTGTCTTGTTTGGTTTGGCCCTAGGCATTTCGCCAAAGGACCACCAAACGTTCTTTTGTATAGGTCGTGGTTTATGATGTTGTATCTGGCCACCTTTATTCGAAGCTTTTTAGCTTCTTTTTTGTCTAATAGGAGTATTCCCTCCTGCAAATATGTTATAATACAGTTGTGCAAGTCCCAAGTTAAATTTACAAAGTGTACCTCAAGTTGGTCTATTGGCGACTGGAGGAGGGTAACCACGTTTTTCTTTTCTACTCATGTTTTTGGTGGCTGCTGCTAACTTGGCGAGGCTATCTACTTCAATGTCTTGTGCTCGAGGTATCTGGTCGAGTTGACATTCATCGAATTTCGGTAGTAGTTTATGAATTTCTGCCTGGTACTTTTGTAGTCTCAGCTCTTTAATTTGGAAAGTCCCTGTGACTTAGTTGGCAACGAGTTGTGAGTCGCATCAGAGGACGAATGGTCGTGCTCCGTACTTGTGAGCTAGCTTTAATCCTATAATTACGGCCTCGTACTCGGCCTTATTGTTAATCATATTGGGGCACCGTATGGACTGGCAGATGACTTCGCATATTGTGACCTCGAGTATGAGTCCTAGTCTAGATCCTAACGTATTGGAAGCGCCATCGATGTATAGGACCCATAGGTCGAGTAACCTAGGAGAGGTATGAGAAATTTCCTGCTTGACCACAAGCACTCAAATTGGCAACGAAGTCTGCCAGTACCTATGATTTTATTGCTATTTGCGGCTGATATGTTACATCGTGCTCGCTTAATTCTATGGCCCACTTGGCTAATCTCCCCAACAGCTCGGGTTTATGTAGGATGCTCCTTATGGAGAAGGTTATCGATATGGGGTGACATTAAAAATAGGGTCTAAGCTTTCGTGAAACTATGACTAGTGCCAAGGCCAACTTTTTAAGGTGGGGGTACCTTATTTGAGCGTCGACCAGGGTTTTGCTAATGTATTGGAGATTGCACACCTTTGTTTTCACAGACCAGCACTGCACTTATTGCGACCTCTGATATGACCAAGTATACTAGGAGGCGCTCGTCGGGTTTTGCTTTGGCGAGTAACGGGGGCGAGTAAAAGTATTCCTTTAGTTTTTTTAAGGCCTTGATGCATTCTGAATTCCACTAGAGTCCGTTGTCCTTTTTAAGCACGTTCAAGAATTTGTGGCATCTGTCAGAGGATCGTGAGATGAACCTCGACAGGGCAGTTATACGGCCTGTCAGTTTTTGTATATGTTTCTTGCTGGTCAATACTTCGGATATTCCCTCGATGGTTTTGATCTGGTCGAGGTTGAACTGATGCCTCTTTGTGACACTAGAAAGTTGAGGAACTTTCCTGAGGTTACGTGGAAGGAACATTTTTCGGGGTTCAGCTTCATACCGTATCGCCTTAGTATATCGAAGGCTTCCTTCATATGGTCGATGTGGTCTTCTTTCCATTTTAATTTGACCAACATATCGTCTATGTAAACCTCCATTATTTTACCGAGTTGGTACTTAAACATCTTGGTGACCAGCCTTTGATAAGTCGCCCCTGCATTCTTCAACCAGAATGGCATGACTCTGTAGTAGTACGTCCCTGATGGGTGATAAAAGTGGTATTTTCCTGGTCCTCCTCCTCTATGAGGATTTGGTTGTAACCTGAGTAGGTGTCTAAGAAGCTTAACAACTCATGACATGTCGTTGTGTCGATGAGTTGATCGATGTGATGCAACGGAAAGGAGTCTTTGGGAAGGGCCTTGTTTAGCTCCTCGAAATCCATGCACATCTGCCACTTTTCTGTTTTTCTTTTTCACCATGACAATGTTGGCAACCTATTGGGGGTATTTTGACTCTCAGATGGAGCCGTTAGCGAGTAGTTTATCCACCTCATCACTGACGTCATCATTTATTGCGGCGTTGAATTTTTGTCTTACTTGTCGTACTGGTTGGCAGAGTGGGTCGACGTTCAACTTGTGCATGGCAATGTCTTTCGGGATACCTGGCATATATGCTTGGGAGAAAGCAAACAGATCGGCGTTATTGATTAAAAACTTATGAAATTTACCTGATTCTTAGAGTTTATGGCCGATGGAAGCCTTTTTGTTATTGTCATTGTTGTCTATTTGGACGGGGTCGAGGTCTTCTACCGTTGACCCTGTGGCTTCCACGACGTTGGGACCTTGATGACGTCTTTTTGTTCGCCAAGTTCGGGCCCCGACTTTAATAATTGTTGTGCTACCGAGTCTATTCCCTTTAACTATTAAGTGTATGTAAAATCCTGGGTGATGCGGTAGCATTCTTGGGTTGTGCGTTGTTCGCCTCGGATGCTGAATATTCCCTACAGAGTAGAAAACTTGATTACTTGATATAAGATAGACGGGTTGGTCCTCATGGCATATATCCAGGGTCGCCCTATGATGGCATTGTAAGTTATGTCCTGGTTCATGACATGAAATTTTATTTCTAGGGTGACGCCCCCGGCTAGAACGGGCAGCGTTATCTCTTCTGAGGTTCACTCAACTACATTATTGAAACCTGTTAGCGTTATGCAGCATGGTACTATCTTGCCCTCGAGCCTCATTTGTTCGAGAACTCGAGGGTGAATAATACACACGCCGCTCCCGTCATCTACCATTATTCTTTTTACATCAGTATCTAAAATACGTAAAGTAATGACAAGAGCGTCAAAGTGAGGAAGGGTCAAACTGTAGGTATCTGACTTATCGAAGATGATACTGTCTTTAAGGTCATCATACCGTTCATGGGTGATCGACCACTTCAGTTTATTTTCGATGGTGAACTTCACATGATTGATTGTTGTTTCATCGGCTCCGTTGATGATGATTTTGCTGGTACAGGCAGGGGATGGTGGCTTTGAAGGGCCTTGGTTTTGCTCTCGTCCGCGACCGAAGTTGGATCATTCCTGGTCGCTCATCAGCTCCCTTAGGTGTCCTTGGTGAAGCATGTTTGTGACGACCCGACCCGTCGTCTTATGTGTTACTGCTCCGTTTACCCCCTTATTGTGTTGCTTCGTGTTTCTATATCAGTATTAGAGTCGGTCGGGTGTAATTGAATTGGTTCTGGTTGAAAATAAGGCACATAGCCTCTTAGAAGGGAGTTTCTTTCAGAAAAGTCAACCGAAAGTTGGCTATGTGGTTAGAGGGCTCGGATGTGAATTCCAGTGGTTCGGTTAGCTTCGGGGGATGATTTGTGGCTTAGGAGAGTGATCAGAATCGAATTTGGAGGTCCGGTGTAGAAATAGGCTTGAAATGGCGAAGTTGGAATTTTGGCGAAATCTGGTTGATAGGTGAGATTTTGATCAGGGAGTCGGAATGGAATTCCGAGAGTTGCAGTAGCTTCGTTAGGTGATTTTGGATATGTCCGCAAATTTTCAGGTCATTCGGACGCCATTTGGTTGGGTTTTTTATCGAATGCGTGATTCGGAAGTTTTAGTTGAACTTAGGTTTGAATCCGTCGTGATTCGAGGATTTATGTGTTAATGGTCGTGTTTTTATGATTGGAACAAGTTAGTATGATGTTTTGGAGTAGGTTGGTGTTTTTGGTTGGGGTTGTGAGCACGTGATTTTTGCCCTATATGAGAATTATTCCCAAAAAAAAATTCAAAATAAAAGTAGTTTTGCATTG
>MU774331.1:20507-30637 GCA_026770625.1 Nicotiana glauca
TCCCCCCACACCCCATATATAAGTCATCCTCAAAAATAATATGTCCTCCCTTCCAGCCTTCCAGCCTCCTACAAAATACTAATACCCTTCTTCATGTTCCTTCATAGTATATTTCTTAATCACCTAATTTGATTTCTCCTACAATTACTATATATCATGTAGTAACAATATATAGCAATATATAATATATTATATATATGTGTATACACTATAATATTAATTGAATTAATTGAAGGAAGACTATAACAAAATTGTTTTATGCTGAATTTTAAAGTTTTAATTATTATTTGTATATTATAAATTACATATAATATAAGATATATATGTATTACATCTTGTATATTAAATACAATATATTGTATAATTGTCAAACTTAATAACTCATCATATTTCTTGAAGATTGATTTTTTCTAATTAAAATAATGCTACGAAGATGGTCATGAATTGACTGTATGGTAATACTCCTAGTTTCCTACTATAAGTATACCAAAGTGGAGAGTGAAATTGAAAGAAATAAAAAAAAAAACCAAGATGGAGAAGCTATTTTAATGGAGCATCACAGTGCTTTATGGATCATTTATAGCAACAAAATTGAAAATTTTAAGAGAATTATTATGGATACGTTTCACAATTAGATCCCCTTTTTATAGGAAATCTGTGGTATTTTAGGATATATTTTTATAGGCCAAATAGATAAACGGCCCTTTCAAGTTGTCCTCAACGATCAGACAAACATGTCAACTGAACTCATTTTCAATTAGACACCTCAAGCCTTCATAAAGTAAGTCAACTAAACACATCATGCTGACATGGCATATTGTGTGTTTCTCAATCCTACATAAGCGCGTGAACGACTTAAATTACTAACTAATATTTACCCCAACCCCCACACTACCGGTCCATCAAACATATAACCCCAAAAGTTCACTCCGACCACTGTACCACCCATCAAATAACTCACCATCCACCGGCGAAAAGGCAATTAGCCATCTTTCCAGAGACCAATGTGACTTTGTAAAAAAGTAACTAAATTATTGCTCATGTAAAGAAGAAGTTGGGCGTGAGAGATATAGTGGTCATTAGCGACATCGGCGAGGGCTATGATGAAAGTAGCGGTGGTTAAGAGAAGAATAAAGAAGATGTAGTCAGTAATGGAGAGAGGAGTGGCGGGGAAGGAAGATGGATGAAAGGTCTTGGGCTGTTGTAGATTCTGGTTTTTGAGCAAAACCCCATGTTGGTGCTGATGGAGGAAGATGGCAGGACTGCTAGGCGGCGGTTTTGACCATTTGAGCAAAACATGATTTTGGTTAATGCTCAATGAAGGAAAGGGATTTGAAGGAGATGAAAAAAAAAACAAAGAAAAAGGGTGTGAAAATGAAGATGGTGAAGGAGAAAAAGAAGAAATAGGAGAGGAGGAGGACGACAGACGGTGATTCTAGGAATTCTTATTTTCTTTCTTCTTTTAGTTATCATTTTTCTTTTTGGTTTAAATATTAGGTGGTAAAATTTTTAATTAAAATTACACGTGACATTTTTCCATTTGTTCATTTGATATAAATCCGAGAGTATATTTCACGCGAGGTCGGGTGTTTGGTTGACTTACTTTACGAAGGCTTGAGGTGTCTAATTGAAAATGGGCTCAGTTGAGGTGTTTGTCTTATCGTTGAGGACAACTTGAAGGGGCCGTTTATATATTTCGCCATTTTTATATATTGATCATGTTTATGCGGTAGAATATGTTATTATTTTAAAAGTTATAGATTATGAAATTTTTTTACTTAGTAAACAAACTTATGTAAGTTGTCCGCAATAAGTACACCTTGATTATGGAGGTTGTACTTGGACTAAGGTTGTATGGTGGGTCGGGCCCGGACTTAAATGGACTAAACGGGCCGGGCTTAGCTGGCTCGGGCTCTGGCGGTCCAGGGCTTCGTGGGCTCAATGGGTGGAACCGGTCCGTGACGGGCCTAAGCCCATATGATCCTGGGCTAAATGGGTCGGGGTCGTGGGCTTAGCGGGCCTAATTGGCTCTTTTATTTCTGGGCATTTTTTTTTAAATTTTTTTTGTTTAAGGCAATTTCTTGTAAACCATATATGTATGTATATATATAAATTTGCTCTTATGCATGACTATATAAATATATGTAGTGTATAAAATATAGAAATCTAATTATTAAAGTGTTTGATGAAAAAATAAAATAACAAAACAATAGTAAAACTAAATTGACATGCATAATAAATTAATAACAAAGTACAACATGAAGCATAAATACGTCTAATAATTTTAAAATAACATAAATTGCTAAAAAATCTTAAATACGAATTTCTGGATGACGCTCAAGACAATACTTTATATGCCTCCTTAAACTGCCTGTGCCAGACCCTGAACGAAAATTTAAGACTTTACCACAATTCTTGGACCTTAATATTTGGCCTTTTCATTTTCTTCAAGCACTTCATAGTATTGCGAAACAAATAAGCGCACTCTTTCCGAACGAGGCTTGATTTAACTTGAAAATTGAGATTGAGACTTGAAGTCTTGAAAATTGGAGATTGAGAGATTGAGAGAAATTTAGATTGAGAAATGAGTATTGAGTATTGAAATGAAGAAGAGGGAGGGGGGTATTTATAGTGTTAGAGAAGGTTAGTTTTGTAAATTGAAAAAAAAAAAAAAAAAACAGCTATTTGTGCAATATGACTGTTGGTGGTCATTGGGGTGGGGCCCTCATTTTAAAAAATCTTGTTTTGTAGTATATATAGTATATATAGTATATATAATATATAATATATATAGTATAATAGTATAGTATACTTAGTATACTATATTATATATAGTATGTTATGTATATGTATTGCCTTATATATTTTCTTGTAGTATATGTTGTATGTTATGTATATATATATTCCTTTATATATTTTGTTGCATTATATATTGTATGTTATGTATATATATTATAGCTTATAATAAATTTCAAGTTAAAGACAAAAAAATATTGCAAAGAGATATTCAAAGTCATGTCTTATAATTTTTATTATCAAAATAAAGTTTGGGAGGCAAATGACTATTTTTGAAATTTCCAAACGGTCAAAATTGCAGCCCAACGGCAACTTTTTTTATTTTTGACCGTTGCTATATTTTAAAAAAAATTTAAAAAAGATAGCCGTTGTGGTCCGTTAGGCCCGGTAAGATCGGCCCAGGCCCGCCAGCCGGTCCTGGGCTTAGCGGTCCCGGGCTAGTGGGCTTCAATATAATACCCGGCCCGTCCCGGACTTTTTGCACCATTAAGGATCGGCACACCAGGACCGCCCAGCCAGGCCGGTCCGGACCTGGTCCAAGCCCGCCCCACCGTACAGCATTAACTTGGACACATATTTCTGCAGAAATAGGATTGAAACTTTAGTATACCACGTATACTATATAGCGCCAAATTGACTGATAATTAAAATTAGAATTGAAATGGATCAGTCGAAAGGGAAAAATAAGAAAAACTCTTACATATTCAAATTAAAACAGCATCATGTTTATTGACTACGAATTTTCATTAAAATTTCTGGTGGTAGGAGATGAAAAGTACGAATTTCGTATATCTATTTGCGTGAATTTCCTAGTTTGTTCCTTTTTTGTACATTGATTTAGTCTGTGCCATTTTCAATACATTAACTTTTAGCTATCGCGGGAATTAGCGGGTTGGACCACCTCCAGTATTGCCTACAGCACGTCTTGACCGCAGAACTTGGCCGGCCAAGGCCAGTCTGTGATAGCGGGCTTGATCTGCATATTCGCGAAATCCTCCTGCAATCACGACTCCCCTACTTTCATACCTTATCTTATTTTTCAACTTAGAGGGTTTAACTAATTTCTATTATGAATTCTGATATAGATTCTTTAAATTTTTGAAATAAAATTTACAATAAAAAGTATTATAAGTCGCAATAGTTAATTATTCAAAATATTTTAAAATTTATTTGCAAAAATATGATTTAAAAAATCTGATTTGATTTCCCAAATAGTAATAAGTTCATTTTTTGAAAGAGAGAGTGTAAAAATTTAACAGGCTTTACACTTCATCGTTATTCTTTTTCCGTCTCAATGATATTCTCTGAAGAAGATTTCATAATCGGCCCTCGTAATTTATTCTCCAACAACATTCTTAGGAATAGGGGTGGCAAATGGGCCGGTCAAGTCGAATACTGGAGGGCTGAAAGAGGGTAACGAAAAATAGATAACTTATCCTATTCGGCACATATTTAACACGAATAAAAAAGGGTTAACAGGCGGATAATATGGGTAACCATATTATCCATGACTTCTTGAATATGATCACTTTTAGGAGAATTACTGGTCTTCGAAACTTGAGGAGCCTCCAATTTGAGGCTTTATAAATGTAAAAGTTAAACCCATCAGTTATCTATTGGTTATTCATTTTTCGAATGGATAATATGGTTCTTATCCATATTTGACCCGTTTTTATAAAATTTATCCGCCAGGAGATAATTTTAACTTAATTGGGTATGCTGATGCTGATTATGCTGGTTATTTGGTGGATAGAAAGAGTACATCTAGGTTGGCACATTTTTTGAGATCATGCTTGATCTCATGGGGTACAAAGAAATAAAATTCTATAGCTCTCTCTACCGCATAAGTTTAATATATGGCAGTTGCATCCTGTTGCACTAATTTGATGTAGATCAAGCAACAATTGAAAGATTTTGGTGTATTTTCTGATTGTGTACCACTACAGTGTGATAACACAAGTGCTCTTAACATGGCAAAGAACCCGGTTCGGTATAAGATGACAAAACACATTTATGTACGGTATCATTTTCTCAGGGAGAATGTTGAAAAAGGTCTCATTTGAAAGAAATCGACTGGAGTTGGGACTAAACGTGATTTGAGAACCTGGTCCCCTAATGACTGGCTATGAAGGAATGTGTAGGTAAACTGCTAAAAAGTATTTTTTGGTAATTTCTAACTCAATTCTATACCATTATACGTAAACACGCATGACAATTACAGGGCAAACAAGCATCTAATGATATTGCAATCTGGTAGAAGGATGAGGCTCATTTTTTTTTTAAAAAAAAAATCAATCAGGTAAACCGATTTCCTTGACTCAGGTTAGTAGTTCCTTTTACACTCATACGTATTCTAAACTGNAAAAAAAAAAAAATCAATCAGGTAAACCGATTTCCTTGACTCAGGTTAGTAGTTCCTTTTACACTCATACGTATTCTAAACTGCTAAAAGTGCTACGTCGTGAAAATATGTCCGCCCTATCTCACAAACCTTTTTGAAGCCCAAATGTCACAACCGTTACAAACTGACCCATCTACCCTACCCAATTGGAATCGGTCCCTCCTTCCCTCTAAATAACCCAAAAAAACTTGTATTTCTCACAACTATCGACATCAAAAGCTATCAAACTTTCCTCTTCTCTCAAAACTCCTCTTTCTTGTGTCTTTTTTCTCAAAACATTACCATGTCTTCCTAAAATCCGGAGACTCCTAAATCCACCATTGTCACTCCTACAGTTTCCTCATCTCACGAAACACAACAACCTGAGTCTCCATCTTTACCTAGTGAAAAACCTATCTCTGACAAACAACCACCCCTATCTCCTCTCTAACTCCATGAAGTTCTGGTTCCCACCACAACCAGAAAAATCAAACACCCAAAAAGTTTGACGCGACAAACTCTCCCCCTGCTACGCCAGAAAAATGGAAAAAGATAGAGAATAAGGAATAGAGGTTTCAAGCCAGCAAGTTGAAGGAGTAACTGTAGCATCTGAGGTTGTTTCCTATCTTGGTGAAGCATCTGGTGTGTTTGCTGCTCTTTCTCCTCCAACGTTTGATCTAAATGTTGCATCACCATCAGGTAATGTCTCTCTTGCCTCTACTGATTCTACACTGTTGGATGTGAATAAGAAGGAAATCATAGATAACATGTTGTTTATTGCTACTAAAGGGATTTTGGTTGGGGAATATATGTCAGGTTATATGAGTGTTGAGACTCAGGGGGAAGAAAATGGTAGCGAGAATGGAAGTGAGGAACAAGTGCCTCAAGGAAAATTGGTACCAGCTAATACTACAGGGGAGTCATCAGAGGGACCTTCTCCCTATGCGAAGAAGAGTACTCTGCTCTTACTTGGGATGAAACTCCATGTTCCACTAAAAATCCTCTGGACAATACTGACCCTCTTCCTTCCCCTCATCTAGATGCAGTTCCATCAAATTTTGTGATTCCTAAGATGAAGACCTTACCTGAAGAAGAAGATAATGAAAGTGAGAAGGACAATGATGATATGCATGTGGCACAATTTGTAGCTGCTAGAAGTGGTAGGACAGTCCTCATAGAGCCCGTTCTTAAAAGACGCACTACTTGGCAGCGAAAGAAAAAAGTCATTGAGAGTGCTTTGAAGAGAAATAAGGAGAAAAAAAAGAAGGTTGGTGAAACGGAAAAATTAGTGAATAAGAAAGATTTGCCTCTGGCAAATATTGTGGATGTTAAGCGTAAAGAGATGAATGAGGGACTTGCTTCCCTTGTTCGTAAATCCTCTAAGAAGTTTGTGCTTGTGAAGCCCAAGAAAGTATCATCTATGAAAGGTGCGGATATTGATAAAGAGATGAGTGTTGAAGAAGAGGAGTCGAGTGAGAAAAGTAAGTCTAAAAAGAAGGAGAAAAGTGTGAAGAAGTCTTAGAAGAGGAAGGCAAGTGACAAAGAGTAACCTGGTTACTCTAAGAAAGCAAAAGTGGAAGTCTCTGAAGTTGACAGAACAGAAAACCTGGAGAAGCAAAGTGTGATGTGCACCAAAATGTTTGATGCTGATATTCACGAAATGTCAGGCATGAGACAACTAGTTACAAATGGAGTTTCAGCCATGGACTAATCTGTTTACCATACAGATTTCCAAAGTCTATGAAGAGGAAGTTCGCAACTTCTATGCGGATTTGTTCATTGTGGAAGACGACAACATGTACCTAAAGATTAATGGAGTGGATTGTGTGATGGATGAAGCTGTACTAGGAAGTATCTTGAGTGTGCCCACTGAGGGGCTTCCATCTGTTGAAGGGACCTGTACCATGATTTTAGGAAAATCATCCTAAAACCTAAGGTTGTTCAGAGAGGGGAAAGGGTGCACAAGAAGGCTCTACTTATATAATATCAGCTCATGTTTGAGATGGTGAACAAGGTCCTGCTCCCTCATGCAGAAAGACGTTCCATTACTTCAATAGCGGACCTGTCACGACCCAAAATCAACCATCGTGATGGTGCCTATCGTAGAACTAGGCCAGCCTCTACTTATAAACTCATCATAGCAAAATAACTTTGAAAATAAAGACGGAAGCAATTTACATTAAAGAAACCTTTTTGAAAATAGAATAAATCCCAAAATATGATACAATCCAACCCAAAACTGGGGTGTCACTGAGTACATGAGCATCTAAATCAGGATACAGTCCACTATAATGTCTAGAGAAATAAACTTAAAATACAACAATGATAAAGGAAGAGAGTCAAGGCCTGTAAACGCTATGCAACTACCTTCATAGTCCCCAAACTCGGAAGCCTCAATTAGTAACCGTTGCCGTGACTAGAAACTCCTGGATCTGCACATAAGTTGCATGGAATAATGTGAGTGCATCCAACTTAGTAAGTAATGAGTCCAAACTTTGGAATAAAAGATAGTGACGAACTGAACCGGTACATATAAATACAAAAAACTATGCAAAAACATATGTATGCTTTCACATTAAATAGGCAGCTCAAAACAGTAAAGTAAAGCAAATATGAACAGTATAATGAATATAACTCTTCCATCTCTATATGCTAATGCACATGATGTATGTAATGCACCATGCTGTCATCCTCATGTGCTCACACTCTCAAATGCTCAACGACTCGATACTGTATATGGCCCATATCACCCAGGGAAGATCCATCCCGGAATATATACATCACTGACTATAAGTTACCCAGTACCAATGAAGGCCAATCCATCCCTGTGGAGAAGATCCATCTCCAGGTATCAAGTACTTCGGACAAAATTCATATCTAGGGAAGATCCATCCCTCAATAATATCAACTGCGCACACTAGGGGTATGTATAGACTTCAGTGGGGCTCCTACAACCCAAACGCTATCACAAATTAGTATAACTGCTGTGGCCGGCAGCCCGATCCCATAACTGTCACTCATAATCAGACTTTCGTCCTCACTCAGTCATCAATCTCTCCATTTCACCCACGGGCTCACAATGTCAGGAAAACCAACCTTGAACAATGATACAATGTATCAACAAATAACATCTGAGACTTAAATATGATATAAAAATGAATGAATATGATTGAGTACAGAATATTAATGAAATCAGTGAGATGATAACAAGAAAATGACCACTAGGGTCCCAACAGTACCGGCTTAAATCCTAAACATGATATCTAACATGAATTCCAACTCAATTATTTTATCATATGATACAACACGGATGTCAACAAGATAGAGTCACTATACAGTGCCATGGAATCAACCAGGTCATAATTCTCATGGTGCACACTCGCACGCCCGTCACTTTGCATGTGCATCACCTAAACACCAATCACATAACACATAATTTGGGGTTTCGAACCCTAGAACCAAGTTTGAAATCGTTACTTACCTCAACCCAAGCAAATCTCTACTCCGAAATGCCTTTGCCTCTTAAATAGGTCTCCAAACCTCCCGAATCTAGCTACAAGTTGTACAACACAATCAATAAAGTCTAAAGGGATCAATTCCACAAGAAAAGTACTAAATTATATCCAAAATCCGAAATTAGCTCAAAATCGGTGCCTGGGCCTACAACTCAAAATCCGACAAAAGTCAGAAAACCCGAAAGTCCATTCACTCATGAGTCTAACCATACCACTTTTATAAAAATTCGACACCATTTGCCCCTCCAAATCCCCAAAATTTACTCTCCAATTTTCAAGCCCTAATCTCCAAAATGTCACCTCAAAAACTCACTAACTAGGTGTAAAATCGGTGGGGAAACACCATCATTGAAGATAAATAGGGAAAAGGAGCTTACCTCAGTAATCACTTCAAAATCCTCCTCAAAATCTTCCAGAATCCATGTTCCAAAATGTGAAAATGGTGAAAAATCTCAAAGACCCATTTTTAAATGTTCTGCCTAGGCTTTTCACATTTGCGGATCTATATCCGCATCTGTAGAGCCGCATCTGTGGTCAAAACTCCACTTTTGCGAAAAGTCACTTAAGCCACTACCTCCAGTTCTGCGATCAAAAGACCGTATCTACGCACATTTCAGGCGCATAAACCACATTGTAGCTGTGGATAAACCTCGCATCCGCGCCCTTCTGGCCGTTTCTACGACCATCGCAGGTGCGGGAACATCTTCGCACCTTGGACCTCTGCCCATCTCATACTTAGCCACATCTCAATCCTTGCCATGCTTCTACGGACTCGCACCTGTGGTGCCACTTCGCAAGTGTGGTTACACCGTGCAAGCCAATAATGAATGATTAACTTAATTACTCATTTTAGTACTTTTGAAATCATGATATTCAACAATTAGATAGTGCGAAAAGAATTTACAGAGTAGGATAATATTTTCACAACTGCAATAACGAACAACTATAAGCATCCCCAAAACAGGGTGTCACAAATGCATGAGCATCAACTAGGAAGGATAATTAAATAGATCATCTGTCCGGAATACAATTTAGACATGAAAAATATACATAACTCTGAAGGAGACGCTACCAGCTACGGGTCGTAACATGAAATGCAGCTCGGGCTAAGTCACCGCATCATCCGCATCTCCGTGCCCAAAGGACCACCAAACATATATATACCTCAAAAAAATGTGCAACAAGTGTAGCATGAGTAAGTAAATCAACGTGTACCCAGTAAGTATCTAGCCTCACCTCGGAGGAGTGGTGACAGGTGGTCGACATCGACACTTACTAGTGGTCCAATAATATCACGTACAGTAAAGAGGTAAACAAATACGAGGCAGAGTAAATAAACAAAATAAATAAGTACAAATACGTGGTTCAATTCTCCTCTTTACAATAAACTCAAGCTCTCAATTTCCAAATATATATATATATATATATATATATATATA
>MU774335.1:0-11907 GCA_026770625.1 Nicotiana glauca
AATCCACCTAGAAATTCATGAAAATTAAGCTAAAAATGGTAGAACTAGGGCTTGAATTTTGAGATTTTTAAATTGTATTTGAAGGGCCATTTGAGCTCGGATTTGAGAGTTCTTGGTATGTATAAACTCGTGAGAAGATGAGGAATCTGTTGATGTGAATTTTTTGATTTTTCGAGAAGTGGGCCCGGGGCTCGGGTTTTGCTACTTTCGAGATTCTTGATATTTTTCGATTGTTTTCGATTGGGTATTGTTCCCTTAGCAAATTGTGATGTATTCGCTCTGATTTTAGTTAGATTCGACACGCGTGGAGGCCGATTTGAGGGGCAAAGGCATCGCGAGCTAGAGATTTCACCGGTTTGAGGTGAGTAATGATTGTAAATGATATCCTGAGGGTTTGAAACCCTGGATTGCACATCGTAGTGCTATATTGAGGTGACTTGCACGCTGGATAGTGGGCGTGGGGTAGAGCAACGCTAGGGATTGTGACTTGGTCCGTCCCGATTGATGAATTAACTGCGTATTTGACTGGAGTTTGTTTTTTGTCACTGCTGTTTGGGCTGATTGCCATATTTGGCTTCGTGCCAACTATTTGAATCCTTCAGGGATTATTTTTACTATTTTCTCACTGTTTTGACTTATTACTTGAACTCAGTCATATTGTTTCTCCACTATTTTACAACTCAGCCACTTTTGCTAAGATTTGAGTCTTAAATGATATTTTAAATGATAATCTGGGCTCAGGACTACTATTTTACTAATGCCCGAGGGGCTTATGATGATATTCTGACTGAGTGTGGCAGAGGGCCAAATGTGAGGATACACCGAGTGATGTGAGGCCGAGGGCCAGGATGTGAGGATTATATATGGATCGGGCTACACGCCGCAGCGGCTACTATGTGATACTGTTCTGAGAGTGATCTGAGTGAGAGAGAGCCCGAGGGGCTAAGAGTGTTGTTAAGAGTGAGCCCAAGGGGCTGGTTCAGTTTGAGATATTTGCCCGAGGGGCGAACTTTTATGTGCTCATCTTGCGTACTTATTTGCCTCTTTACCTGTTAAACTGTGGTATTTGTGCCCGAGGGGCGGATTTTCCGTGCTTATCAGCACTAACTGTTTTGAAATCATTTTTGTAATTATTGAAAAGATCATTTTCAAAAGAAATTTGAACTGAGCCAAGGTATTTCTAAAGATTTTACAAACTTCACTGTTTTCTCAGAAAATTGTACCTGGCTTCTATATAGCATGTTGGTTGCTTTACGTGATTTCTTGCTGCTCATTTATTATTTACCTTTATTACTCACTGAGTTGGAGTACTCACTTTACTCCCTGTACCTCGCGTGCAATTGCAGGTATTTATTTACCCGGTAGCGGGTATTGGCTGCGTGGAGGCAGAGTTGTAGAGGTTTTAGCGAGGTGACTGCCAGCGTTCGCAGCACCACTGTCTTTCTATGTTATCCATTATTCTTGTTCAATATATTTCTAGACTGTAAAGTGGAAATTTCATTCTTATAGATGTTCGTGACTTGTGACACCCGGATTAGGGCTGTGTTGGGTTGTAAATCTGTTAATTAATATCATTAAGCCGTATCTTGCCGTTCATTTGTGTTTAACTATTTTGAAAGAGTCGAGTTGGGTTAGTTGGCTGGCCTTGTCTTCACGAGAGGCGCCATCACGACCAGTGCGTGGTTTGGGTCGTGACAAGTTGGTATCAGAGNGCTTGAGAAGAAACTCTTGGAATTCCTTTCGTGCGATTGTATGCGCGCATGAACGCTCAGTATTAGATGTGCCTTGATGGCTTGTGATTCCCCGATCAAGGGGCGAGATGTGGTCTCTATGAGTTTGATGTTGGGCCAGTCTGGAGGACTTCAGGCCGGATCCTTGCCTATGGCTTGAGCACCGAGGTGCTGATTGTATGAGCAAGTGTTCTGAACTTATATGTTCGGTATTGTCCCTATTAGCCGGAATGGCGGTTGGATATCCATGTGATGAGTATGTTAGTACTGCGAAATGTATCTATGTGATTTGGTAGTGACGAAGAAGTCTGCTGGATAATAGATGAATTGTTAAGTGTTCGATTCCTATTGTGATTTGACGTGTAGCCCGAGTTATGGGTGCGTGAAGAATATTTTCGTGTCCCCTAGTTGGGGAGTGAAGTGCATTACAAGTGGCAGTATGAGTTCAGACCCAGGAAGACTAAATGACTGTGTAATATATATGACGGTGGAAGGTATGTAGAAATACTAAATTGAGGCGAAGCAGGTGGGTTATCTCATGCGGAGTGTTCTTAAGTGGTATGATCCTTATGTGTATGTTAGAAGATCTCTTGTGTAATTGAAGGGTACATGTTGAAATTTGAAAATTCGGGTTGCTTAAGAGAGTGGACTCAACTGATGTGTGGATGAATGCGAGATTTGTAGAAGATTACAGTACTAGATGATCTGTGTTTTCACAAACTTGTAAATGATTTGAGTTTAATCTCACTATGGTAATGTGGCATCATCAGAGTAAAAGTGTTATGAGTTTTTGAGTGTGTCTTGATATATGGCTTCGATCCAAGTTGGGAAGTTTGCTATTAATTAGCTAATTGTACGGTTATGTGCTATGTTGGTTCCAGTTCGATGCATGCTGGCGAATTCATTCTAGTTGCGGAAATTGAGCCGAGGATGGCACGAGTGAAGCAAAATTTTGAAAAAGATTATATGGTGCCTCGTAGATGTGTAAAAATCAGAGGATGTCTTAAGCTGTTGTTGGTAAGAATGCTCGGTGCATGGAGCAGGAAGATGTTTGTTTGTATTGGGATGTGGATCTCATTTTGCGATATCAGAGTGCCAATAAGTCACGAGTGGTTCTGTTCGTTAGGTTAGGTAATTTGCAGTTTGAATAAGAGTTAATGACATTCGAGAATGGTTCTAATGTGTTCAAGATTCTACATGTGACAATCCGGTGTCTTAAGGTTGTGCGTGTGGTTAGAGACAGTGTTTTCATTGGAAAATGTCAAGACTTGTGTGGTATTTTTATGTTAATTATGGGATTCTATGCATCAGTATCTGGAAAATAAAGGTAACAGATTTAGATTCGCAGGAAGTTCTTCATAGTAGATTATTTTGGGAATGTGGTGTTTCCGGGAATATTTGAGAGAGTGTTCAGTGGCTCATGGGTTTGAGATAGTGTGGTCTTATGCTTGAGTCTCGTGTGGTGAGCCTGGGTTGAGGTATTGTGGTGCTAGAGCAAGAGGGGATATCAAGTGAAAATGAATCAAAAGGAAATCTAGATAAATGAAGTAGCTTGTTAGTGGACCGAATCGGTATGGTAAGGACATGATTAATTCTTCGTTTGTGTTCGAGGTAATGAGCCCTTACAGGTATTGTGCAGCAAAGCTCTTGAGTTCTGACAGCTTGCTTAGCTCGATTTGGATAGAAGGATTTAGTCCTGGAAGATTAGCTCGTGCAAATGGAATTGGGAAAGAATTCTTGTTGGGTTTCACCGTGGTTTGGAGATGTATATATCTTCTATAGGCATGCGAAACATGGGATGTATAATGATTTTCTTCCAAATGGGATCAGTGGAAGTTTTTGGCTAGATGAATTACAGTTTAGTTCTAAAAAGAAGTTCATAAACTCTTAGGCGGCGGGTAGCCTCAGATAATCAGGGAAAAATGTTACCGCTAATTGGAAGTGATTTGACGAGAGTATTTGTCTCGGAAAGGGGTAATGTGATTAAACTGATCATACTTCGGTAGTATTGCGACACTTTCTTGTTAGATTGACTGCTGATATCTGAGTTTGTGTGATGGCACAAGGGAATTTTAGAACATCTTTCGTGGAATGATTGGGTACTTGAGGTGTGATATATATTCATACGGCGGAATTTGGGATCAAGTATGGTGATTCATGTGATATATGGAGTTGGAGACTGGGAGTTCTCAAGTACAGACTATGTAGTGGTTTTGGATCGTGTGTATCAACACCGTTTAGTATCTATTGGGATTTGGAGGCCCGAGTGGATCTTGCTTTGCTTGGTACGTTCGATTTTAGATATGATGTTGGGGTGTAGATTGACTGTCTCAATGTTGGGTTATTCTAGACTATTACGCTACGGGCCATGCCGAAAAATGCCACGAGTTGAGTGGCGAGGTGCATTGGATTATGTTCTAGCAGAGTGGTTTGTATTGCAAAGACCAACGGATGGCTGGGAGGGACTGCTTTTCATAATTGGGCATTCGTGATGGATGTCAGTGCAGAGGTTCTTAACATTGCTCCAGTTTCGGTATTGAGGGACTTTTCGGATGCGCTTCTTGTGGCCGGGCATGTTGCCGGGCGAGGTTGTGGATTTCGATGTTGATTTGGTGACGGGCACTGTTCATACGGCTCCGGCAGGAGTTGTAGTAGTGGAAGGAGCCGCTTCAGGCTCCTTTGTAATGAGTTCGTTGGCAGGCTGATGTGGCTACGTATTAAGCTTGAGTTGCTTTTCGGTGTTGTGAGACGTTATAATTTGTTGGTTATGGGAACATGTGGTGCAGTTCTATTGGGGATTCATTGTGAAAGTCGAGCGGGAAGAGTAATTGGGTGTTGCTCAGTAAATAGAGTGTTGGTTATGACCTATCGGGTTGCGTGTTGTATGTTATCTATTTCATCGTGGGTGTAATGAATTGTGGAGGTTCTAGACATCAAATTGTGCGTTGTTATCGATTTTGAGCATAGTGACTTGAGGTGTTTCATGCGTAACAGTGTTTGGATAGGATCGCGCATTGTGGCGAGGCCACGTGGAGATATGACCTTTCGGGGTAGATTCAGGTGTTCTATTTCTATGATGTGAGACAGGGTCTCAGCCTTGTGTTGTGATGGTACTGATGAGCTTGAGGTACAACTCTTTCATTTGAGTCATTTTTCATGATTTGAGTATGTTCAGATCGTTTCTTATTGGTGTTTGTATTATGCAAGTTGTGGCTTAGGCCTGTATTGAGGTGTCATATCACCAGAGTGGTGTGTTGGATTCGAGGTGATCGTTGGGGTCATTAATAAATACGAACGGATTTGATTTCATATTGTTGGAAGGATAATATCGAGGTTTAGCTCGAAATCTGCTGTGGTATTAGTCAAAAGGGAAGTGGCTTCATGAATGGTTGATCTGGGAAATGGTTACGGTTTATTGCGTGTTTCATTTATCGTTGGCATTAGATGAAAGTGTTGTAATAAGACCTTAGTGATAAGAGGTTTTCTACCGATATTCGGGTATTGTGGGCAACTGCTGTGAATAGAAATTATTATTTCGAGTGTTTGGGTCATGTAGGATATCAGGTGATTGCACCTGAGGTTGCAGGTATGGGTTATTACAGCTGGTTTGGGCTTATTTTGAATATAGATGCGAGGTTCTGATCTTATGTATGATTTCGGAAAGTGCAATGTGGTTCTATGGTTTATGGACAAGATGGATTGTGGAATTTCAGCTATGTTGTGTTTGCGGACCTATGCGAGATAGGGTGACGTGGGATCACCCCCGGGTATATGCTTGGTAAGGTCATTCAGTTGTTGGTTGGCTTCTAGGACAACTCTGGGTACGCTCGAGGACGAGCATTTGTTTAAGTTGGGGAGGATGTAACGACCCGACCCGTCGTCTCATGAGTTACTGCTCCGTTTCCCCCATTTTATGCTTCTTCATGTTTCACTATTTGTACTTGGTGTGTTAGAGTTGATTTGGATTGGTTTTGGTAGAAAATGGGACACTTAGTCTCTTTAAGGAAGGTTTGGTTTGGAAACATCAACCGGACATTGACTTATGAGTTAGAAGGCTCGGATGTTATTTTCGGTGATTCGGTTATCTCCGGGAGATGATTTGTGACTTAGGAGTGTGATCGGAAGTGGTTTTGGAGGTCCGACGTAGATTTAGGCTTGAATTGGTGAAGTTAGTATTTCGGCGATTTCCGGTTGATAGGTGATATTTTGATCCGGGAGTCAGAATGGAATTCCGAGAGTTGTTGTAGCTTCGTTAGGTGATTTGGGATATGTGTGCAAAATTTCAGGTCATTCGGACGTGGTTTGGTAGGGTTTTTGATCGAATGCGTTTTTTGGAAGTTTCAAAAGAACTTAGGCTTGAATTCGATGTAATTTGATGGTTTTGGCATTGTTTGAGGCGTTTTGATGATTGGAACAAGTTTGCATGTTGTTTTAGGGGGTGTTGGTATTTTTGGTTGAGGTCCCGGGGGCCTCGGGGTGATTTCAGATGGCTAACGGGAGGTTTTTCGGACTTTGGTCGCTGCAGAAAATTGCAGGTCAGTGTTGCAGGATTTTGCTCTATGCGATCGCAGGAGAGGGGATGCGATCGCATAGAAGGATTTTGAGGGGTTGTTTGGTTGTTCTATGAGATCCCATAGGGAGTCATGCAATCGCATAGTGTAAAGTTGATCCAAAATTTTTAGTAGAAAATTGTTCTATGCGATCGCAGGAGTTGGTGTGAGATCGCATAAGGTTAAATTTGGAGCTGAAAGTTTTGTTCTATGCGATCGCAGAGGTTAGGATGCAATCGCAAAGGTTTAGCTACAGTGATTTGGGAAGAATGTTTTAAAATATTTCATCCGCGATTTTGGGGCTCATTCACTCCATTTTTTTTTCTTTTTGAGAGCTTTTTGAAGGAAATTGAAGAAGGATTCAAGGAGAATCGATTGGAGGTAAGATTTTTGAACTTAAAACTCGTTTTTATTGTGAAATCCACCTAGAAATTCATGGAAATTAAGCTAAAAATGGAAGAACTAGGGCTTGAGTTTTGAGATTTTTAAATTGGAATTTGAAGGGCCATTTGAGCTCGGATTTGAGAGTTCTTGGTATGTATGAACTAGCGAGAAGATGAGGAATCCGGTGATGTGAATTTTCGAATTTTTCGAGAAGTGGGTCCGGGGCTCGGGTTTTGCTAATTTTGAGATTCTTGATATTTTTCGATTGTTTTCGATTCGGTATTATTCCCTTAGTATATTGTGATATATTCGCTCTGATTTTGGTTAGATTCGACGCGCGTGAAGACTGATTTGAGGGGCAAAGGCGTCGCGAGCTAGAGATTTTACCGGTTCGAGGTGAGTAATGATTGTAAATGATATCCTGAGGGTTTGAAACCTCGGATTGCACATCATAGTGCTATATTGAGGTGACTTGCACGACGGATAGTGGGCGTGGGGTAGAGCACCTCTGGGGATTGTGACTTGGTCCGTCCCGATTGATGAATTTACTGCATATTTGAATGGAATTTATTTGTTATCACTGCTATTTGGGCTTATTGCCATATTTGGGCTTCGTGCTAACTATTTGAATCCTTCGGGGATTATTTTCACTGTTTCCTCACTGTTTTGACTTATTACTTGAACTCAGTCATATTGTTTCTCCACTATTTTACAACTCAACCATTTTTGCTCAGATTTGAGTCTTAAATGATATTTTAAATGATAATCTAGGCTCAGGACTACTATTTTACTAATGCCCTAGGGGCTTGTGATGATATTCTGACTGAGTGTGGCCAAGGGCCAGATGTGAGGATACACTGAGTGATGTGAGGCTGAAGGCCTGGATGTGAGGATTATAAATGGATCGTACTGCACGTCGCAGCGATACTTATATGGATTGGGCTGCATGCCACAGTAGTACATATATATTGGATCGGACTGCACGCTGCAGTGATATAGTGCTTGGGCTGTAAGAGCCCCTCCGGAGTCTGCACCCACACAGTGAGCGCGGGTACCCATATGGATCGGGCTCCACGTTGCAGAGAGCTATGGATCGGGATGCATACCGGAGCGATATGTGGATCGGGCTGCACGCCACAGCGGCTGCTATGTGATACTGTTCTGAGAGTGATATGAGAGAGAGAGGCCGAGGGGCTGAGAGTGTTGTTGAGAGTGAGCTCGAAGGGCTAGTTCAGTTTGAGATATTTGCCCGAGGGGCGAACTTTTATGTGCTCATCTTGCGTACTTATTTGCCTCTTTACCTGTTAAACTGAGGTATTTATGGCCGAGGGGCGGATTTTTCGTGCTTATTAGCACTGACTATTTTGAAATCATTTTCGTAATTATTTAAAAGATCATTTTCAAAAGAGATTTGAACAGAGCCAAGGTATTTCTAAAGATTTTACAGGTTTCACTATTTTCTCAGAAAATTGTACCCGGCTTCTATATAGCATGTTGGTTGCTTTACGTGATTTCTTGCTGCTCAGTTATTATTTACCTTTATTACTCACTGAGTTGGAGTACTCACTTTACTCCCTGCACCTCGCGTGCAGTTGTAGGTATTTATTCACCCGGTAGCGGGTATTGTCTGCGTGGAGGCAGAGTTGTAGAGGTTTTAGCGAGGTGACTGCCGGCGTTCACAGCACCACTGTATTTCTATGTTATCCATTATTCTTGTTCAATGTATTTCTAGACTGTAAAGTGGAAATTTCATTATTATAGATGCTCGTGACTTGTGACACCCCGATTAGGGTTGTGCTGGGTTGTAAATCTGTTAATTAATATCATTAAGTCGTATCTTGTCATTCATTTGTGTTTAACAATTTTGAAAGAGTCAAGTTGGGTTAGTTGGCTGGCCTTGTCTGCACGAGCGGCGCCATCACGATTAGTGCGGTGTTTGGGCCGTGACAATTATAGTAGCTTTTGTAATAAAGACAAAAGAAATATAATATAGTGGACTGTGGAGAGTGTATTTCTAGTTGGGCCTTATGAAATCCTTTGGCAACACCATTATTGGAGAAGTCTAGCTTATATATCGGAGAAGACTTGGCTGTTTGTTAACTTTCATGTAAAGTCGTCAATTTGGAATTTTGTGTGGAGAAAGGAACTACATAAGGAATAAACGAGTATGAAAAGCTACTGAACGTAAATTAGAAATATTTTACAGGAATATGCTCAAATCCATTTTTATTTAATGTATTTTACTTTTCTTTTTTATTTATCTATACAATATTTTCATCATTAGTAAATTTTTAATTCTCACAATGTTCCCCTTTTACCCGTAATTATTGGACACATGCCCATGTTGTCCAGCCAAAGGTCCAATGGACTAATCCTATTCTCTTTTGGTTTCCATTCCTATTCGGAATTGGATTCGGTGTTTATTCCTATTTTGAGTGGGTTTTGGCTTTACGAGAAAGCACCACTCATGATCCATAAATAGGACAACCTTGGAGAATTATTCTACGCTCATTGATACAAGTCTTTGAAAGACTTAAGAACATAAGAGTCATTTTTGAGAGCTTTCATCAAGAGAGAAGAGAGAAGAAAAGTATTTATTTTGATGCAGATTTTTGTTCCGACAAACCAACTTCATATCACGTTTTCCGATTTGTTAACTGTTAGATCGGGCTAAAGAGTGTTCGTAACATCTTGGTCTTTGTTTTGAACGGTGGAGATCGGATTTGGGGGCCCGTAGCATCTAATTTCGAGCTTCGAACAACAACTTAGTTTTTGTGGATTCTCCTCTTTCTTTAATTAATTTGTTGTTGCTATTGTTTCTCCGTGTTTGACACTTGTTATGTAGCCAATTTGGAAAATTTTTGTAACCCTCTTATTGTTTTACTGGAGCTTTTTGGATATGTGTGATCCCGTGGTTTTTACTTTCGATTTGAAGGGTTTTCCACGTTAAAATTTGTTATTCTTTATTATCTTTATTTTCGGGTCTGCCTCTTCCTTGTCATAACAGTGGTATCAGAGCCTTGGTTATTTATCCGGGATGGTACGGAATTGAGGCAAATATGAGCAGGTTGGTATGTTTAAATAGGAGGAATTATAATATTTGGAGAAACAAGATGAAAGACTTGTTGTTCATGAAGAAGATGCATCTACCCGTTTTTGCAGCTCATAAACCAGAGAGTATATCTGATGAAGATTGGGATTTCGAGCAGCAACAAGTATGCGGATATATACGACAATGGGTGGAAGATAATGTTCGCAACCGTATTGTGAACGAGACACATGTGAGATCATTGTGGGAAAAACTAGAGACTATTTATGCTTCAAAAATCGGGAACACCAAGTTGTTCTTGCTAAAGCAATTAATGACCTTTAAATACAAGGAAGTCAGAGCTATCATTGATCACATAAATCATTTTGAGGGCTTCATTTATCAGCTTTCTGGAATGGGAGTTAATTTTGATGATGAGATACAAGGACTTTGGCTTCTTAATACTCTGCCTGACTCTTGGGAAACTCTTTGTTTTTCTTTGACAAAATTCAGCTCCTGGAGGTAAGGTAACCATGGAATATGCTAAGAGTGGTGTGTTGAACGAGAAAGTAAGGAGAATAACTCAGGGTTCAACCTAACAAGCACATATCTTGGTTACAGAAGACCGGGGAAGAGATAGAACAAGAGGCTAGAGGAATAGAGGTAAAAATAGAAGTAAGTCGAGGTCCAAATACCATATATTACATGCAATCACTGTGGCAAGAAAGGACACATCAAAAGGTTGTTCCACAAGTTGATGCAAGACATTATAGAAGGAAAGAAAGTTGAAAATAACGAGAACAATGTTGTTGCTATTGTTCGAGATGACCTTCTTTTTGATTATGATGAAAATGTCATCAATTTAGTATCCCATGAGACAAGCTGGATAGTAGATTCTGGAGCTACCTCACATGTCACTCCAAGAAAAGATTTTTTCTCATATTGTACTCCTGTTGATTCTAGAGTGTTAAAGATGGGCAATGCCACTGAAGTTAAGGTGTTTGGTGTTTGCATAGTTTATTTGAAAATTAATAATGGTTCAACGTTAGTTCTTTAAGATGTCAAGCATGCTCCAAACATTCCTTTCAATTTGATTTCCGCATGAAGATTAGACGATGAAGGTTACCATAATGCCCTCTTTAATGGCCAATAAAATCTCGCCAAGGGCTCGTTCGTAGTGGATCGAGGAGTCAAGTCTAGTCATTTATATGTGACACAGGGCTCTATTCTTAATGACTCCATAAATCTGGTGAAAAGTGAAATTTTATCAGAATTGTGGCACAGAAGATTGATTCATATGAGCGAGAGAGGGATTACGTGTTCGGCTAAGAAAAGTTTGCGTTCTAGAGTGAAACAAGTTATAAAGGTTTATCAATTATTTAGTTGGCAAACAAAAAAAGGTTTCCTTTCATAGCCATCCTCACTCAAGAAAGCCCGATTTATTGGAGCTAGTACACTCTGATTTATGTGGTCTTTTTAAAGTAAAGTAAAAAGGTGGTGCATTTTACTTTATGAATTTCATTGATGATCATTCTCGTAAGCTCAAGGTGTATCCTAATATATCTAAAGATCATGCAATTGGAATGTTTAAGTAATTTCAGGCCATAGTTGAGAGACAGACGGGGAAGAAATTAAAATGTATCCGCACTGACAGTGGTGGTGAATATTGTGGTCCCTTTGATAACTATTTCAAGGAACAAGGAATTCGTCATCAGATAACTCTGCCCAAGACGTCGCAATTGAATGGTTAGGTAGAGGGGATTAATAGAACTCTAGTTGAGAGGTTAGATGCTTGCATTCAGAGGCTAAACATTCAAATACATTTTTGGTGGAAGCACTTAATACTGTTGCTTATGTTATCAATTTGTTACCTACTGTTTCTTTGGATGGTGATGTCCCAGATAGAGTTTGGTTTGGCAAATATTTTTCTTATGATCACCTGAGAGTCTTTGGGCATAAAGCTTGTTGTGCTTGTTCCTCAAGATGAGAGATCGAAATAGAATGTCAAAACTAAGCAGTGCATCTTTATCGATTATGGTCACGATGAGTTTGGGTATCATTTTTACACTCCAGTTGACAATAAACTTATTTGAAGTCATGATGCAATATTATTTGAAGATCAGACTATTGAAGATATTGACAAAGTTGAGAAGACAGATTCTCAGAGTAATGTGAGCTTTGTTGATATTGATTTTCTATTACTAAGGCACCTATT
>MU774336.1:0-16236 GCA_026770625.1 Nicotiana glauca
GGAAGGTCCAGAATGCTTCAGCAACTAAGTATTGATTTAGATTATGTGAAAAAATCAAAATTAGCCTAAGGTTTCTAATGGAACAATATTTTTTGGGATTTTTTTGAAAGTTTTCTGTTGTTTTTGGATTTTTTGGGCAGAAAGTCAGATCTAGAAGAAGGTTTCTAGTACTGGACTTTAGATTTGAACCTCTTTGATTTTTGAAATTCAAATTTGAGACTTGGATTTGCAGAAAATGGATTTTGAGAGGGAATTATAAGCTGGAATATTTTGAGGATTTTCTCAGGTCTAAAAACTTGTAAAAGAAGGCATTAGAGGTGCCTTTTATAGGCAAGGAATAGGGCAGAATACTCTGGAAGCATTTTCCTATTTTTCCCCCTCTTTTATTTCAGAATTTGGCTATTAGACCCTAATTTTATGACTTGTTACCCAAGTTACTGCATAAAAATGCAGAAACCTTACAATAAGTCCCCCTTCTAGAAGGCCCTATGGCATTATTTTAGCTATGAAATTCCTATGCTACCCTTGTTTGGGTCTTGAAATTACTGTCCTTAACAAACTGGGCCATTTTCAATGCCCAAACTACCCTTACTTGCCACCTGAAATTATTAACCCAAACGACCCCTTTTTACCTTAGTTAACATTTGACTATGGTTAATTAAGAGGCCAAACTATTCAGCTATATTCAACCTTAAGCCTAATGAAATTGTAATTGAAAAACAATTAAAACTAAACTAAATGAACTAACAGAAGTATTAACAACTCCTAAAACATATTTGAAGCTAAAATTTAACAAGAAACAAAATCAAATTGCAAGCTAATACTCATGTTTACTACACTACTTATCAGGATCACTAAAACCAACTAAATCAAAGTGACACTGAAAGAAAATCCAACTCAAGCAACGATTTAAAATAATTGGAATTAAACTAATACTGAACAATTAATACTAACCAAAACAGAAGCAAGATCAAAATTTAAGCTAATACGAATCAATTACTGCAATTCGAGCCACTCTTGAAAGTTCAACTAATGAACAAATACCTACTAAAATTGAAGCTAAAAATAACAATAAACTATTTGTGTTAATTAAAAAAAAGAAAAAAAAAAGTCACCTAAGGAAGATGAAGTATAGTCTGGAAACTAGAAAAGCACATAAACTTCGAGACATACCTAAAAGTGGCCATGGACAGACTTGAAAACTTGAAGGACCCTCTGATTTTGGACCAAACGAGGCCTTAATCTTGGCTTTTCATGTGAAAAACACACGATTAAGGTCTGGTACGGTCTAAAATCCTCGGCAGACCCATTGAATTTGAGTTTGTGGAATTAGGGCTTGATTCTTTGATTCGATATTTGAGGAACTCCCAGGGGATTCGAAGGAAAATAAGTGGAGATTGGGGAAGAGGGGATAAAGGAGGTTAAGGGGTATTATTTTGGTTGAGATTGGATGAGTCGTGTTTTGGCCGGATCTTAGATCTAAAACTCGAAACAACCGGCTAGGATTTGAAGAACGGGATTTAGAGATTTGGAACGAGGAGGGGACGGGGATTCAGTGGTGTAATTTTGACGGAATTTGGAGCATCGCCGCTGCCGCCGGCAATTTCTGGCCGGCGGCGGACGGCGGAGATACGGTGGAGACGGTGGGGTTACGGTGGAACCGGCGGGGGAACAGGAGGGTACGAGGAGGAAGGGGTTGGCGTTAGGGTTTGGGAGCTTTTCAGACACTTTTACATTAAAATCATCGTCAATCGTGCGCCGTTGGATTGGAGGAGATGAAGAGCTCAGATTGAAAGTCGTCAAAACGACGTCGTTTGGCTTATTTAGAAGACGGACCGGGTGAAAGGGGTATTGGGCTGGATTTTGGTCCGATTTTAGGAGGGTTGTTGGGCTGAGACTGGGTTTGGCCCAAAAATTGGTCTTTTATCAAGACCAATTCTCTCTTTTTTACTCCTTTTGTATTTTATTTTGTATTTTACTTATTATTATTTTATTTTTTGTATTTTTTGATTTTATTATGTAAGACCCAAATCAAAATCTAAAATTATACTAATTAATTTCCAAAATTAACTAATTCCTAATTTAAAAGAAAGCTAAACCAAAATGTAAAATGTAAAAAAATAAAAGGACTATTTTTGGTATTTTTCTCTTGTTTTAGTAATATTACTTGACAAAAATATAAAAATCGAATTTTAAATGCAAGTGTACTATTTTTGTACTTTTTATGAATTATAGCAACTAACAATGCACACAAAAATGCAAGCAAGACATAAAATCATGCAATTAATTCCTAAAAATTCAAATAATAAAAGAAAAATTCTAATTCTGAAGAAATTATAGGAGTAAATTAAGCGTGACAAAAATCACGTGCTCACAGCTGCCCCTCTTTGCTTGAAGACACGAAGGGTTTTCGAGCAAAGATAAATGAGCACCATGAAGGATTTTTGCCCGCTCAGCACTCAATGAGAAGCATTTTGAAAACCGTCTGACCGAACCCTGCTTCGGAGGTTGCCTACATATCCTTGGCTATAAAGGAATCAGGTCAGTGAAGTTCTGGAAATTTTGGTAGCTCGGACTACCAGGAGCTGTGATTTCACTGATGTTGCTGCTGCTACTGCTTGCTGACCTCCTAATTACACCAAAAGGAAAATCAAAGCTAAGCTAGCTATGCCTATCAACTATTAGTTACAAGATTCCTGTTTATAATTCTCTTGAAACTTGATCTTGAGTCCTAGCTTATTTTGCTGTGGACTTTGATCTAAATCTTGATGCTCGTAAGTTGTAGGTGTTTACTTCTTCATGCAGCATTGGGTCAAAAATAGGATCGGTGGAGCTTGTGACTTCAATTAGAATTTGAGCAATCCGCACCCTTGCTTGCTTCACATTTGAGTTCATTTCTTTTTGTTCTTTTCATCTTTTCTTGAATCTGGATTGAGATTTATCCCATTGGTCATCTCGCACCTTGTGTCTTGAGGTTGACCTGCTTAAGATACCATAACAAATAAACGAAAGAAATTTTCTGCCCCAGTTTTCACTAGGAAAATTTCGTGAGTTAGTTGTGACACATATCTAAGCAATCAAATCAGGATTGGCCGGGAGATCCTCGGTTTTTTGGCCGGAATTTTGAAAAAAAGCTCCTTAGTTTTTTGGCCGGGTGATCCCCGGTTTTTTGGTCGGGATTTGAAAAGAAAAAGCTTCTCGGTTTTTTTTTTCGCCAGGAGATCCTCGATTTTTTTGGCCGGGATTTGGAAAGAAAAGGCTCCACGGTTTTTTGGCTGGGAGATCCTCAGTTTTTTTGGCCGGGATTTGGAAAGAAAAAGCTCCACGATTTTTTGGCCGGGAGATCCTCGATTTTTTGGCCGGGATTTGGAAAGAAAAAGCTCCACGATTTTTTGGCCGGGAGATCCTCGATTTTTTGGCCGGGATTTGGAAAGAAAAAGCTCTACGGTTTTTTGGCCAGGAGATCCTCAGTTTTTTGGCCGGGATTTGGAAAGAAAAAGCTCCACGATTTTTTGGCCGGGAGATCCTCGATTTTTTGGCCGGGATTTGGAAAGAAAAAGCTCCATGGTTTTTTGGCCGGGAGATCCTCGGTTTTTTTTGGTCGGGATTTGGAAAGAAAAAGCTCCACGATTTTTTGGCCGGGAGATTCTCGGTTTTTTTGGCCGGGATTTGGAAAGAAAAAGCTCCGCGGTTTTTTGGCTGGGAGATCCTCGGTTTTTGGTCAGGATTTGGAAAGAAAAAGCTCCACGGTTTTTTGGCCGGGAGATCCTTGGTTTTTTGGCCTGGATTTGGAAAGAAAAAGCTCCACAATTTTTTGGCCGGGAGATCCTCGGTTTTTTGGCCGGGATTCGGAAAGAAAAAGCTCCACAGTTTTTTGGCCGGGAGATCCTCGATTTTTTGGCCGGGATTTGAAAAGAAAAAGCTCCACGGTTTTTTGGCCGGGAGATCCTCGGTTTTTTGGCCGGGATTTGAAAAGAAAAAGCTCCACGGTTTTTTGGCCGGGATTTGGAAAGAAAAAGCTCCTCTGCTACTATGATTTGTTTTTCTTTTGGGGTTTTCATTTTCATTTCTTTTCTTCTTCTTTTTCTCCTTCTTTTCTTCTTCTTTTTATTTTTCCTTTTTATTTAGCAAACGCATGAAAGAATTTCGGGAAAACTTCCTTTTTTGTTGCTTTCCTGCTGCAAAGCTGTTTCAGCGCTTGCGCATTTTATTTCTTTTTGGGTTGCACCTGCTTCTTGCACGGTTGCTCTGAATAAGACTTGTTTTCAACAAAGAACAATTTGTTAATTTGAAATGGTGGTTGGTTTTGTGGCCTTGATCATCCCAATTGCTTGATCCCGGCCCCCTTTCCGTTGAGAACTTTGCTGCTTGTTGGCCTTGAGGGTGAATCTCTTTTCAAACCGACCGGGTTCAACTCTCAGGGTTTCATTATGACTCGCCCGTGTGGGCTCTGGCCTTTTCACTTTATTCTGCCTTTGCCTTTGATTTTCTTTCTTTTCCAATGTCTTTGCTTCGAAAGCATCAACCACTATGGTCAGTCGGGATTGGCCTGACGCACTCGCTGAGGCTGGGCATTTTCTTCGACTCTGACCAGGCGGAGCCCGATAGAACCAATCCTGCCACCTTTCTTTGTAGTAATTCCGGAATCAGTGTTAAACCGAAAGGGATTCAAGGAAGAAATATACAAAAGGCAAGCGAATGAGTTTAAAGAGAAGCATCCCTTTCGGGGGAAAAGAAGGACTTATCTGGGGTGTGCATGCTGGCTTCAAATGAACATGACATGCTTCTTGGACTGGACGCCCGACCCACACAAACTTTCCAGCTTCTCGTGAACCCATTGATCCGCATTTCAAAACCAGGGAACCTTGCCAGGACTCTTTTAGTGATGAGATGTCTTCTTTTCGGCCGACAGCGCCCTTTGCGGGTTTTCGCCAATCGACCTCTCTCATTTCTCTTCTCACCGTCGCCCGATAGTGCTCTTTTTGAGTTTTCACTAAGCGGACTCTCTCATTTTCAGTTTCTCTACTCACCCTCGCCTTATGGTGCCCGAAGGTTTTCACCGATAAGACTCTCTCATTTTATTTTTCTCAATTTGCATTATGTCAGATTCCAACAATAATGGTTTTTACTTCCCTTCTTTTGCCAATTGATCGGAAGGACTTGGACGAGGTTTTTTGGGGTAAGAAGGATTTTGGGCAGAACTACAACTTTGGAACCATTTTGGCGGATTCATAGCCGAACCATCATATCATCTATCCTAGTTTCAGTTTTTGGGGAAATTGGGATTTTTGTTTTGGTGTGACTGAACCTCAGGGAGAGGCTACCTATGTATTCTTTCGGAATCAAGTCAGATGTAGTTCAGGGAAATAATTTTTGTTTTTTTTGTTTTTTGTTTTTGTTTTGTTTTGTTTTTCTTTTCTTTTCTTTTCTTTTCTTTCTTTTCTTTCTTTTCTTTTTCTTTTCTTTTCTTTTTCTTTTTCTTTTCTTTTCTTTTTCTTTTTCTTTTTCTTTTCTTTTTTTTTCCTTTTTTCTTTTTCTTCTCTTTTCATACTTCCAGGTTCCAAAGAGGGTAGCCAAATAAACGGAACCGGTCAAAGGGTTTACGAAGGATTGATAGTGTTTGGGGTAGCAGGAAGGAAAGCCTTTGTCATCTCAATTGCATAAAAGACATCACCCTAGGAGGTCTAGACATAGTACCTTTTTACTGCATCCGCATTAACTGCTGTTTCAGGATCATTTCCTTCAATGTCTCCTAGATACAATTCTCCTTTTGGCAAAACCTTTCGGATTATGTATGGACCTTTCCAATTGGGAGCAAACTTTCCTTTTGCTTCCTGGTGATGAGGGAGAATGCGTCTGAGCATGAGTTGTCCCACTTCGAAGTTCCTGGGACGTACTTTCTTGTTATAGGCGCGGGCCATTCTTTGTTGGTACAACTGCCCATGGCACACTGCGGCCATCCGTTTTTCATCAATTAGTGACAACTGCTCTAGCCGGGTTTTAACCCACTCACTGTCCTCAATTTTTGGTTCAACGATTATACGAAGCGAAGGGATTTCTACTTCTGCCAGTATGACTGCTTCAGTTCCGTAAACCAACAAGTACGGAGTGGCTCTGATTGATGTACGCATTGTGGTGCGATACCCGAGTAATGCAAAAGGCAGTTTTTCATGCCATTGCCTAGAGCTTTGAATCACCTTTCTCAAAATCTTCTTGATGTTCTTATTCGCTGCTTTAACAGCACCATTGGCTTTTGGCCGATAAGGGGTAGAGTTTCTATGTGTTATCTTGAATTGTTCACATACCTCTCCCATCAGACGACTATTCAAGTTTGTAGCATTGTCGGTAATGATAGTTACAGGAATACCAAAGCGACAAATGAGATTGGGATGCACAAAGTCTACCATAACTTTCTTGGTGACCGACTTGAGAGTAATGGCCTCAACCCATTTTGTGAAGTAATCGATTGCAACCAATATGAATCTATGCCCGTTTGAAGCTTTCATCTCGATTAGCCCAATGACGTCCATACCCTAGGCAACAAACGGCCAAGGTGCTGACATCGGATGAAGCTATATTGGAGGTGCATGAATCGAATCACCGTGCACCTGGCATTGATGACATTTTCGAACAAAGCTGAAGCAATCCTTCTCCATGGTTATCCAATAATATCCCGCTCGTAGGATTTTCTTTGCCAAAATATATCCGTTCATATGAGGTCCGCACACCCGTGCGTGCACCTCGTGCATAATTCTTCCGGCTTCTTCGGCATCAATGCATCTTAGCAAGTTGACGTCTGGGGTCCTTTTATACAAAACATCACCGCTTAAGAAAAAACCCCTCACATGTCGTCTAATGGGTCTCTTCTGATCTCCAGTGGCTTGCTCGGGATACTCTTGTGTTTTCAGAAATCTTTTGATATCATGATACCAGGGCTGAATGCTAGGTTCCACCTCGACCGCATTACAATAACCGTGCCTTTCTTTGATTTGAATTTCCAGGGGATCAATATGGGCATTGCCTGGGTAAGGCAGCATTGAAGCTAAAGTGGCGAGTGCATCAGCTAGTTCATTGTGACATTGAGGGATGTACATGAACTCTATTGACTTGAAGCGTTTAGTGAGATCTTCCACGTGTTGCCGATATGGAATGAGCTTAACATATCGAGTCTCCCACTCCCCCTCTTCTTGCCGGATAATCAAATCGGAGTCCCCCATGATTAATAAGTCTTCAATATCCTCGTCAATTGCCATAATCATGCCCATGATGCAGGCCTCATATTCAACTGTGTTGTTTGTGCAGAAGAATCGGAGCCTAGCTGTAGCTGGATAGTGCTGACCATCGGGTGATATCAAAATTGCCCTAATGCCTCCACCTCTTGCGTTTACCGCTCCGTCAATGAACATTTTCCAAGCACGAGTGTCTTCAGAGATAGCTTCTACTAAATTAACTTCTTCATCTGGGAAGTATGTGCTCAATGGTTAGTATTCCTCGTCAACCAGGTTTTCTGCTAAATGATATGCGAACGCCTAGGCTTTCATTACCGTACGAGTGACATAGACTATGTCAAATTCAGTGAATAGGATTTGCCATTTTGCTAGCCTCCCAGTGGGCATCGGTTTCTGGAATATGTACTTCAATGGATCCAACATGGTTATGAGGTAGGTAGTGTGGGCTTGAAGATAGTGTCTCAACTTCTAAGCGACCCACATCAGAGCACAACATGTTCTCTCCAACAAAGTATACTTGGCCTCGTAGCTGGTGAACTTCTTACTCAGATAGTAGATCGCCTGCTCTTTCTTGCCGGTTATATCGTGTTGCCCCAGAACTCAACCAAAATAATTTTCCAACACCGTCAGATACAAGAAGAGAGGTCGCCCTGGCTCGGGTGGGACCAACACTGGAGAATTTGACAGATATTCCTTGATCTTGTCGAAGGCCTCTTGACATTCGGATGTCCATTTGATTGCCGCATCTTTCTTCAAAAGTTTGAATATGCGTTCACACGTGGTAGTTAGTTGAGCAATGAACTGACTAATATAGTTTAACCTGCCCAATAAACTCATCACGTCCTTCTTAGTTTTCGGAGGCGGTAGATCTCGAATAGCTTTTATCTTTGTTGGATCTAACTCAATACCTCTTCTACTGACTATGAAACCCAGGAGCTTGTCTGATGGGACTTCGAAGGCACATTTGTCCGGATTCAGCTTCAAATCATACTTGCACAGCCATTCAAAGAACTTTCTCAAATCTCGAACGTGGTCACTCTGAGTTCGGGACTAGATGATTACGTCATCCACATACACCTCTATCTCTTGATGCATCATGTCATCGAAAATGGCAGCCATGGCTCTCATATAGGTTGCCCCAGCATTCTTCAGCCCAATGGCAAGACCCGATAGCAGTAGGTACCCCAGGGTGTGGTGAAAGCTGTCTTCTCGGCATCTTATTCATCCATCAACACGTGGTGATATCTTGCGTAACAATCCACGAAGGACTATATTTCATTTTTGGCGCAGTTATTAACAAGGATGTGGATGTTGGGGAACGAAAAATTATCTTTGGGACTCGCCCTATTCAAATCTCGGTAGTCCACACACACCTGGGTCTTCCCATCTTTCTTTGGCACAGGAACCACATTGGCTAACCATGTAGTATATCGGGACCACCCGGATTACCCCTTCTTTCAGCTGTTTTGTGATTTCTTCTTTGATCTTATCACTGATATCGGTTTTAAACTTTCTTTGCTTTTGTTGTACTGGAGGACAATTGGGGTAAATTGGCAGTTTATGCACCACTAGATCCACACTTAGTCCTGGCATATCATCATACGACCAAGCAAACACATCTTTAACCTCAAACAAGAGTTGGATTATTGCATCTCGAGTTTTCTCATCTGTGTGAATGCTTATTTTGGATTCCCTTATTTCTTCGGCAGTTCCCAAATTAACCGGTTCAGTGTCATTCAGATTTGGCTTAGGTTTGTTCTCAAATTGTTTCAATTCTCGGTTTATTTCCCTAAAAGCCTCCTCTTCATCATATTCCGATTCTTGATTCATTATTTCACAGTTAGACAGCGTGTTTGAGTCGGGGCATGAAGTCCGCAAGCATGTCATGTTATTTCAAGCCGCATTATTATAACAGAAAATAAAAGATAAAAAGGGAAAAATAACAAAATCAAAAAGACTAAAGAGAAAATGGACGATGAAATATTGATTTCATTTCTTGGAATTTTGGGAAGATAACAGGGTTTACATTCATGAATTCAAAAGACAAGAAACTAAAAAAAACACCCGAGTTACACCCTGAAATAACCCGAGATGTAGAAGAGGTGACAGGGCTAATCTAGCGGGACTCCAACTTGATCGGGAATGGTGTAGCTTTCCAATTTTGGAGCTTGGCGTCTGGTCCCATGTAGAGCACCTCAGCGGTGCTAGTCCCTTCCCCTGGCTGGACCATATTGGTTTCATAAAGCATTTGCCTCATAGCTCCACAGATATCTTCTATTTCATCAGCCGTGAACACCTCATCATCCTCTTCTGTGCCGTACTTAGGCTTGACAAAGGTCTCATACAGATGTGGCAATGGTTTCAGCAGAACCCATCCATCTTTATTTCTTTCGTTGGCCCATTTTTCATCATCTGGGGTAGGGTGGAAGCCTATCCCGAAATACTTTTTTGCTACGGGTAGCATTACCGGTTCGGCTATTCCTTGCAAAGCTTTTCCCAACCCTTTTCCTGGTTTGAAACCATGTCTAATCATTTCCTTGGCTACCATGATCGAAGCATTGGATAAGAAAGGCTGGGGGCATGGATGTCCTTCCTCATACTGATCAGCTACCACAATTTCAAAGGCTTGATAGACAATATGCTCACTTTCCTCCCTCGCCTCCAGGCATGGGATAGATGGGTCGCGATATATGGACTGCTCACCTTCCCCGTGGACCACGATCTCCTGATCATCATAATCAAATTTCACCATCTGGTGGAGGGTAGAGGGCACAGCTCCTGCAGCATGGATCCAAGGACTTCCCAGAAGAAAATTGTAAGATGTATCCATGTCTAACACCTGGAAGGTCACCTCGAAATCCACCAGGCCTATGGTCAGTATCAAATCAATTTTGCCGACGGTATCTCTTTTAACACCATCGAAGGCTCTCACGCAAACATTATTTGGACGAATCCTTGCTGTCCCTATTTCCATTCCCTGCAAAGTGTAGAGTGGGCAGATGTCAACCCCCGAGCCTCCGTCCACTATGACCCATTTAACGTAGTAACCTTCATATTTGACCGTCAGGTGCAAGGCTTTATTGTAGGCAGCTCCTTCTGGAGGCAAATGACTTTTATTGAAGGAGAGTTGGTTGACAACAAAGAATCTTTCTGCCATCCTTTCAAGTTGTTCAACCGATGTCTCGGCTGGCACATATGCTTCGTTCAGAGTTTTTATAAGGATCTTTTGATGTTCAGCAGATTTGGTCACCAGTGACACTTCCTCAATTGGTCTACTGTTTCATAGTCTGGCATTTTCATTTTCTAAAAGAATGTCTCTGCTTCTTCAGCGCTCACGGGCTTCTTAGATGGAAAACGCTTTTGTGTGGCACTGTTTACCTCTTGTATATTTGAATATTATTCAACAGGGACTATTCCCGGCAGTTCTCCCGAAATTTCTTTGCCTTTCTATGTGACCACTATTTGTTGGTAGTTCCACGGCACTGCAGAGGGGTCGGTCACGGGCTTCTGTGGTGCGCTGGAATAACCACTGTCTCACTCAGCCGAGGCAGTTTAATTGTCCCCTGCACCACATAGGCCCCTTTCGGCACATACATTTGTGTCCCCTTTTTCACTTCATACTTCCTCGGAGTGCTTACAACTAGTGGTTTCTCTTGGCGACCTCGCGGAATATAAAGAACCCCGTGTTTAGGAGGCACCGACTCTGTGTTTGTCTCAGTTTTCTCCTCAGGCTCAATGTTGACAGCTTTATTCTTCTTCTCCCTTTTTTCCTGCTTCGGGGCTACCTTGGGTTTCCTTTCGGCATTGGCAATAGCAATTATAGCTTTTAGAGCCGGATCAAAGTCTCGGTCTTCACAAATCATGCCGATTACCGGCCCGTTGTTGTGAGCAGGCAAGGGATTATTAGTAACATTCGGGGCTTCTTCATCCCTCAACACTATTTTCCCTTGTTCGATCAAATCTTCCACAGCTTTTTTCAATGTCCAGCAGCTGTCAGTACTGTGCCCTTCAGCCCTTGAATGATAGGCACAATGAACATCCCGTTGATAGGCTGGAGATTCCGGGTTCGGCCTGTTTTGGGGAATAGGCTGTAATAGGTTCATATGGACGAGCTTTGGGAACAAACTGGAATATGGTTCACCAATCGGGGTAAAATTTGGTCGTCTAGGTGGTTCCCGAGGGCAGAAATTATTTTGTAGCGGAGAGGGGTTATATTGGTTTTGGTAAGGTGGCCGGTTTCTTTGGAATGGAGGTGGGTTTCGGTTAGCTTGTGGTTGCGGGCGGCCGAAAGGTTGAGCATTCATTACCGCATAAGGTGGAGGAGCATAAGTCATATCTGTGTGAGGGTAATAGTGCTGAGGGGCTCTTTCTGAGAACACCGGTCTAGGAGCCCGGTACCTTCTTTCGCCCGATGCCGCCATCACTGTTTCTTCTTTCTTTTTGCCTTTAGCCATTCCTCTAGAACCGCCTTGGATGGCCTGGGAGGTTGCTCTTATGGCCGATTGGCTCAAAATTCTGCCCGTTTTTAGCCCATTCTCTACCATCTCTCCGATTTTTATTGCCTCTACGAAAGGCTTACCCATAGCGGACATCATACTTTGAAAATAATCTGCCTCCTGAGCCTGTAGGAAGACAGTGACCATCTCAACCTCATCCATTGGAGGCTTTACCCTTGACGCCTGTTCACGCCATTTAATTGCATATTCATGAAAACTCTCTGAGGGTTTTTTCTTGAGATTCGCCAAGGAGTTCCTGTCTGGCGTAATGTCTATATTGTACTGAAATTGTCGGACAAAATCTCGGGCAAGGTCATCCCAGATATGCCATCGAGATATGTCTTGATCCATGTACCACTCCGACGCTATGCCCACCAAGCTTTCTCTAAAGTAAGCCATTAATAACTCTTCTTTTCCACCAGCCCCGCACAACTGATTACAATACTTTTTGAGGTGAGCAATGGGATCGCCATGTCCATCATACTTTTTGAACTTTGGCATTTTGAATCCCATAGGCAGGTGCACGTGAGGGAACATACACAGATCATTGTAAGAAACACTCTTCTGCCCGCTTAAACCTTGTATATTTTTCAGACTCTGCTTTAAACTCCTCATTCTTTTTGTCATATCATCCTGCTCCGGGGCTTTAGGGGTTTTGTCCTGCCCCGGTGTGAGCTCATATGGTAGCGGGGAGTAGGTATATTGAGGATAGTGAGGAGGGTCAGCCTGAAAAATTGGATTCTGAAATGTGAAGACCGAAGGGTCAAAAGCATGTTTTGGTAGCGATGGTTGGGTGGTTGCAGAGGATGGTGGAGCTGTGAAGATATTGGGAGCAGTTCCAGACGGGAACACCTGGGGGTGAGCCTCAGAGGGTGTTCCGAAGAAGTTAGCAATCATAGTAGGTTGCCCTAGAGGAATATTTGGGCGGCTGATAGGGACCGTGGTAGCACCTCCAGATCTAGGGAACAACTCCGGGAATCCAGGGATAGTGCTTGGGGGTTCCTTTTTGTTGTTCCAAGCATCCCACATTTCCATCAAGCGCAAGCGTAGGATCCGATTTTCTTTAGTTGTATAGGATTCAAAGGCCGGGATCCAGAGATTGGGCCGTCTTCAGGTATGGGGATTGCAGGCAGGGTCATTTCAGACGACATCTCTGTTTTTCCTTTGGATCTGGTGAAGTATCGATGCGAGGCCAGTTTACCACAAACCAACCACGGTTTCTAAAATACTCAGCTGGAATGACAGCAACAACGATTAGTATGAAACAAATAACAGATAGGTAACCGCACATTGGAGTGTGATACACCTATACAATTAAATGAATATCTACATGTTTGCTTCGGTTGTATGCATCATCCTGGCTTTTCCTCTTATTCCTTTTCTCTTTTCTTTCTCTTTTTGTTTTATTTTCTCTCACTTTCTTTTCCTTTTTTTTCCATTTTCTGTTTTTCTTTTCTTTGGCCATGTTTCTTTTTCTCTCGTGTTTTTCCTTTTATTTAATTCCCTCGTATTTCTATTTTTTCTTCTTTTTCTTAGGATTACGGTCGAATCTTATGTAGATTGCCTACGTATCATGGCTCCGCATGAATCAGACAAAGTGTAGTTCTTGCAAATAAATGCAAAAGTAAGAAAATAATTTTTGGGAATTTTCAATTTTTCATTGATAAAAACTGCGGTTACAAAAGTGACTAGACTATTTATTTTTCTTTTCTTGAAAAGGAAATTACAAAAATAGACTCAAAAGAAAAAAAACAGACTCGATTAACTAAGAATACATCAATGCTTCAAATCCTGGGGCTCGCGGAGCATCGTTCGGCATTGTCGCGGGCCTACGTGCAAGACCCCTTTGCAACGGATCTAAATCATTCATGACTTGGCGAACAAATATCATCACTGAGGTAAAGGACGTGGTACAACCCATTCGCTCACCGGCCTGACACTTCATGACAATATAATGGGCAATGTTTCTGATCCTTTCTCTGATTCGGCCCTTTTCTTGAATGAGTCGGCTTATTTGTTGTGTACGAGCCTCTAGCACCTGAGAGTCCTGGAAATGCAGGTCTTGTAGCAATTTTATTTCCTTTTCCATCTCAGCAATTAACCTATAGCACTGGTTCATCTCGGCTTGGAACTCTTTATCCCGCTGGGCTGTCTTTTCTTCCATAGTATTCATTTTTCTCTTTATTTTGGCGATGGTCCCCTCGTAGTTTCTCCTCATTTGTTGCACAAATTGGGCTCTTTCTTCAGTCTTCTTAGCCCACTGTGCCCGAAGCCTTGCCATTTTTCCTTCAGATTTTTCTAATTCTTATTGGTAGTCCGAGATTAGTCTCTTTAACCATTTGATCAACCTTTCATCAGACAGACTTCTTTCTTGGTTCCTGGCATCTATTTTCAATTGCTTAATTTGGGCTTTGAGTGCTTCGTTCTCCTGAGCTAATTTCTTTTTATCACCCTCGTCGGAGCCTGTACACTCTTGTCAAATTGGAGGTCCCGGGCCTGTTGCTCCAACTGTCCTATTCTAGCTCGGTACTCCTTCTCCTTTGCTTGCCAATCCCACTGAACCTGGACCCCCATCGATAAATTGCTGCACGTGCGGTCTTTTAGCGGGTCTCTCTGGGATTTGAAATCTTTCGCCAAACCACGTCAGATACTTGGGATCTACCTCGCCTCTAGCTTGGTCCTGTATTATGGTTTTAGGCTCGAGGAACCGGCACTCATTCCATATCTTTCGGATTCTGCCTTCAGAAAATGCAGCCTTCGGGCCTAACTTAATGACTTGTTCACTCAGGTCTTCATCATTGTGCACTGTCTGGAATCTTCCAAGTTGTCGCAAAACCCGGTAAGGAGCGTAAGGCTGTATGGTTTGGATACCCATCAAAAGAATATAGGGGACCTCTGCTGATGTGTATACAGCTTCAGTAGCAGGAAGCCAACCATAAGCCCATTCAACTTTATCTGCGGTCAGGGATCTTAAGCATGACGTCCAAGCCTCGGTACCCTCAGGGAATTCTATACCGGTCACCCGGGCCCTAAATTCTGCAATACAACTCAAACCAGTTAAACCATAGTTCATATAGCCAGTACGGTGACAGAGGTGTTCCTATATCCACAATTGTAAGAGAAAATTGCAACCTTGAAAGAATTTTCCGCCTTCGCGATATTTGGTCAAAGCCCGGTACATTTCCGCTATGATCAGAGGAACCACTGTGCTAGTAGATTTTTTTCATGGCAACATCTAGCATCCCTACCAGGCCGAGGTCTATGTGACCATCTTTTCTCGGACAAACCACCACTCCCAGAAAGGCTACCATAACGGCTAATCCCCGTCGGGCTTCCCATTTGTCTTTATTTCCGGCATGTGTCAAGCTGGTGTTAGGCTCATCGAAACCTTTTGGGTTACCATACGGGTGATATAGGAAATGCAATGTACAATACCCTTCTGCCAGATGCAGGTCTTGAATATCCCGGCTGATGTTCAACAAATCCAAAAACCTATGAAGGGTTACCGGTCGTGGGGCCAGTGGGTATCTTCCTCGAAGGTTCCCGTTGAGGCCCGCGTATCCCGCAATCTCCTCAAAGGTATGTGTGAGTTCAAAATCTAAAAACCAGAATACGTTATGGGTCGGGTCCCAAAATGGTATTAGTGCCTCAATGATATCTTTCCTCGGTTTGATGTTCAATAAATCCACTAGACCGCCCAAAATTTGACCACGGTATGTCTGCTTCCTTATCCTAGACCATGCCACCACATATGAAGTTTCAAGGGGATCTCACTCAGGACTGAGAAAGTTTCGATGTTACTTGAAGTCATCCTGCACGTTTATTTAAAAAGGAAATTTTAATGACTTATTTTGAAAACTGGCTATTTTTGCAAGATTCTTTATTTAGAAAGACAAGGACTTGGTTTTGCGAATACGGCCTTTCAGCACTTCTGGAAGGAAGATTTTAAGGTTGTGCCCGCAAACCATTTAGAATGACTCAGGGTGGCTGTTTGTGCGAAAACGGCCTTCCGGCGTCCTTTTGGGACATTTGGCTTAGTTTAGACAAGAATGGCATTACCCGACTTATTTGTGGCAAAAATTAAAATTTTGACATTTTTTGGGCTATTTTTGCAAAAGGGAGGTTGGACCCGATGAGGGTTGCCTATGTATCTTACATCCGGTGAGAATCAAACCAGCGTAGTTCGGGCAGACTAGCCAAAATCAAAACTATTTTTGAACAATAATTTTCTTTCTATTTTCAAATATTTTTCTCTTTTTCTTTCTTTTTCAATTTTCAAAAATCCGGCAGCATTTCGGTACTATTTGGGCATTGTGTTTAAAACAAATGATCACCCTCACTTAGTCCTAACACTGCTTACTTTTCTCAATTTTTACTCATTTAGACAAACCGATCAACATGCAAAGCCGAGCAAATAAATGTGCAGGTAGCACATAAGATGCATCAAGATGGTCAATTCATTTCAGGTCACCTGTCCTAGACGGACCCAACCCCTGTGTTGAGTCCCCTAA
>MU774343.1:34747-49197 GCA_026770625.1 Nicotiana glauca
TTCAGAAAAATAATTTCACAGAAAAATTCTTTTCTCGGGCTCTAGACCTCAGATTTCGACTCCAGGTATATGCCCGAGTCCCATATTTTTCTACGGACCCTCCGGGACTGTCAAATCACGGGTCTGGATCCATTTACCAAAAATATTGACCAAAGTCAACTTTAATCATTTTAAACCCAAATGTTTGCAACTTTCACAGACTTTAACGTATAAGCTTTCCGGCTACGTGCCCGGACTGCACACGTAAATCGAGGCAGCTAAAAGTAAAGTTTTTAAGGCTCCAGAGACACAGAATGGGTAAGAACACAGGTGATGACCCTTTGGGTCGTCACAACTTTATACTTTCAAGTGTTTGAACTACATGTCTTTCATATGAAACCAATTCTCTTTGAATTGTGTCTCTTTCATTAGGCCAATATTTTTGTATATGTAAGCGATAGACTTAAGATCCTCATCTATACTTAGCGCTATCATAGATGTCGTCGACAAACATTTTATATTGGTTCCAATATTTTTTCATAAAGACCTAACATAGAGATCTCTTCATTCATATATTCAGGTACCTGAATCTCTCATGAGATTTCATGAAGTGTTATGTCATGTGATCTTCTAGATCACTTGCCTCCTTTATTATGATCATTTTGATCATTTGCTGATCTTCTTTATCAAGAAGTTTATTTGAAACCGATTGTCTATACGCTTTAAGCGTACCATAGACTTTGTCCTTCTAGGACTTATTATAATATGAGCATTTGCAGTGAGAATATAGTTAATTTCTTTGGGTCAGCAAATGCATCTGGCATGCTTTGCAATATATTGCAGATGAATTATGTTTTATGAACTTCAAGTTCATATTATTTTATTCGAGGATCTAGATATATAAATGATAATTCATTCCATGTAACTTTTTCTCAACTGTTTATCATGTCTCTCCCTCATGTTAGAAAAACTAACTTGCTTCATCAATTTTAAAAATTCATCTTTGTGCGTTATGGTGTTAATCAAAATACACACCGCACATCAATAATAATAAGATGAAATTATTTGGTTCATGACCCTGAACCACTTGTGAGGGGAGAAAATAATATACTTTTGTATATAACGTATATCAAACTGATATACAAAATTTTGTTCTCATAAATAATTATTTAGCTATTAATGTAGGCACTCAATAAATCATTTTGCTAAATCAACTGTGATGTAAACCAACTTATCAAGAAGAATTATCTTGAATAAAAAATCTGGAGATTATGCTCTATATTAAATTATTGAGCAAGTTATCTCGCAAATACCAGGTTGTGGGTCAATAATAATTGCATATGTAACCATCTCATAGATGCATCTTATGTGGTATACATGACAGATGAATGTGCTCATATTCACCTTTGATATTTCCAGCATTCATGTGATCCAATCTCAATTTTAGTTGGTCTATTAGTTAATGAGATTAAACAATGTAAGAGAATTCGTAAAGAACTTTCTAGTTCTTTTAATATTTACCCATATGAATTCTCTATTATTTTTACACGTCATACTTAAATTGATATGACTAAACCAATTATGTCAACTGAATAAATTATCAATATTGATAAACTTCAGATTTATACCATGACGTGTGCAGTTATCAATAAACTCCAAGTTTATTATGATATGAGTTTTTATATCAATAAATATCCACTTTCTTGTGATATTCTTTTATTTATGTAGTACAAATTGGAGAATAAAGGGGGTAGCTTTTCACATACATATTACCCCGCCACAAGATGTAGTAATAGAAGATATTAAATCTTTCTTTTATTTATAGTCTCAATATAATCAAGCGCTTTCGCATATACTTTGGAAACTGAATAAGTTTCTTTGAGACTTACTACAACACACTAACTTATTGGTAATCAATTGTGTTTCTCCAAAATAGTATAATTGGCTTTTACAGAGTTCTCAATTAATTTTGTAGTACCACATATTCATCAACATCCATATAGTGAATATCTCTTTTAAAGAGAAAGTTATACCATTATGGTTATGGTCAAAGTTATATGCAAGATCTGTTTCTTGCATTATCCTTGTCTTTTAATAATCACATTGCCAAAATATTTTGGCGTACAATAAGTACGTGACTAATGACCATTTATGCCTTAATAATGACATTATTTTCTTATTTTCTCTCAAACCTCCCAGAGGTGAGTGTGGTATATTTGCTACCACTAGCACGTTCATATTCTTCCAAGAATGAATATATATTCATAAATCAGATGTTGTCACATTTACATCATGAATGGACCATAATCATCTATATGTGCTTTATAAAATCTCATGTCAAATAGATAACAAATATTTTTCACAAAGTGAAAGTTTTTTTGAGAATCCTTATTGTTCTCATTACCACAAAATGATGACGATTATAATTTTATCTATTACCACGTCCTAATCCATTAATACCTTCACGGTAATAATTTTGTCTTCTTTCAGACTTATCACATATTGTTATCACATTCTCTTAAGGGAATGAGAATGGAGCAAATTCAATGGGACATGTTTTCAATTCTTTGCCCACAATCATAGATGAATTTGATCGTGGCAAGACATAGAAATTTTACCACTTCAGGTGGTTATAATTTCTTACAAACTCCATTAGAGTTATAATCAAACTTTGTTGTCTTTGCTTGTATATAAAATCAAATTATAGAATTTCAACAATTTAAAAGAGAAAAATAAAGTAAAATACTTACCTGAAATCCAAAATTTAATCATGAAGGAGTTCATAGAACAATTGACAATCATTATACTTAATCCCAAAAGGATTGGTTAGAGTCTCGTGCTGATACAATGTTATAAAACAATAAAAGAAGAAGAAGAGTATTGCAGAGAAAGTAGAAAGAGAGAATTCTTATTGCTTTTGGGATGAATTACAATGGAATAGAACCCTCTATTTATAGGGAGAGAGTAACTTAGCCACCAAGTAATAAATTCTAGAATCTCTCTAGATATAGACATTCACCATAAATAGAACTCTATTTATAACAAATACTAATTAATTCTTCTTAATCTGTACCAAGTTATATCACGTGTCCTTAAAGCCGCATATAAATTCAATTGTTATCCGATTTTAGGGTAAACACAGACCACATTCGATCTATTGTACGCAACCCTACATTGCATTTCTACAATAGGCAGTATCCACAGCTTGCACCTGTAATCTCTTGGGGTCACACAGCGGCAACCATAACCATTGAGCCAAGGTTTTTCGAACCGTGACAACAACAACATACCCAGTGTAATCCCACCAAGTGGGGTCTGAGTGGGTAGGATGTACGCAGACCTTAGCCCTACATTTGTGAGGGTAGAGAGGCTTGTTTTTCGAACCGTGACAAAGAAAAATATTCAATAATCCAGGTTATTACAGCTACTGTATGGGCATGCAAATCTCTCGACGAAAATTCAGAAGGAATAATTTGTTCTAATATTATCTTATATCCTTGTCATGAAACACCAGCAGATAAAAAACAAGACGGCCTAAAATCAGATGCAAAAAGTGTTATTTCAATCACCAACTGCTGCAATGAAACCAAGAATATATGATTGCAAGAATGAAACAAGTAAAACAAAGACATCTATGAGAAAACAGAAAAGAAAAATATGAAAGCGCGAAGCACCTTCACTTGAGATATATTTTACAAACAACACCATAATTAGGAAGATCTCAACTACTAAATGTACATCTAGGACAAAATGTAGAGGTGGATGCAGCCTATACTCTATGGTTTCAATTGAATCAAGTATTTTCGACACAAAACGTAAGTAAAAATGTAAAATATCACTAGAATTTCAACCAATATTAAATTCTAAACCGATAACGTCAAGAGTACAATGAGTTCAGCAAAAGAACCTTAAAGATTGAACCCATCAAGTTTAACTCCCGAATCTACCTCGACAAAATGTGAACAAGGAAGTTATCGTCATCAAGGTAATTGCTCTTGCTGAATTAGATGTTGTTGGGGCTGCAGTTGTTGTTGCTGTTGCTGCTGAAGTTGATCATTTGGCTGCTCATCGAGTTGATCTTCTGATTGCTGAGGTTGTTTTTCTTCTTGCCAAGTCCAAACAATATCCTGAAGACCTGGTCTTAGGCCTTCATTCAATATCTCCTGATATTCCAACGTATCGCCATCTGATTTTTTCACTTCCACCAAATGAAAAGCCTCAATGACCTCGAAGATCTCCGCGTCGATAGCTAAAGTTCCCTTTCGTCCTTCCTTTGTATCCTCAAACCTCAGTAATCCTGCATCCCTTTTGCTAACTTTCAGCTTAAGACGTTTAGCGGTATCTTCCAGCTTGGATATGATGACCGACGCAGGTTTCCAGGATGTGAATTTAGCTTCTTTCTTTAAACAAGGTTCCTCAAATAATTTTGATAAATCAAACTTAGCGTAAAGGGAAATGATATCAAATGCGTTCAAGTTTGGAATCCTAGCCGCTTCTTGCTTGTCCTCTGTATTTGCAGAAGCTAAATCCGTGCTTACCTCGTCTGCTACGGTAGATTTAGAGGAAATAGAAATTCCCCTCCTGAACCAGATACTCCCTCTAATTTTTGCAAGAGAAATTCTTGTACTTGGATTAGGATCCAACATTTTCGAAATTAGCCGTCGGGCTTCTGGTGGAAACCAACTTGGACATCTGAATTCAGCTTTGCCAATCTTCCTATACATTTCCATTAAATTTGAATCCTGAAATGGAAGATAACCAGCCAACAAAACGAATAGGACAACCCCACATGACCAAATATCAGCTTTCGCACCATCGTAGCCTTTTCTATTGATCACCTCTGGAGCAACATAGGCTGGAGTCCCGCACATAGTGTGTAGGAGTCCGTCTTGTCGCTTTGACTCGACAAAAGCACTTAAACCAAAATCTGAAATTTTTAAATTTTCATCATCGTCTAACAGTAAGTTTTCAGGTTTCAAATCCCGGTGATAGACGCCCCTGCTATGGCAAAAATCTACAGCATTTATCAACTGTTGAAAGTACTTTCGCGCAACGTCCTCTTTTAACTTTCCTTTCGCCACCTTGTTAAAGAGTTCACCTCCTTTGGCAAACTCCATCACGAAATAAATCTTGGTTTTTGTTGCCATGACTTCGTAAAGGTGCACGATATTAGGATGTCTAACTAGTCTCATAACAGATATTTCCCGTTTGATCTGATTCACGAGTCCAATCCTTACAACTTTTTCCTTGTCGATAACTTTGATGGCAACACTCTGCCCATTTCTGATACTCCTAGCATAGTAAACCTTAGCAAACGTACCTTGACCTAACAATCTCCCCAATTCATATCGCTCCATCAGAATGTTTCCTTTATTTGCCATACAAAAATCTATTAAACCTAGTACTAGTTAAGTAAGCACTAAGCTATCTATCTCTCCGACTAGTACAACTTACATTCAAAACCTCATAATTTAGCCCCATTCAACCATCCGTGCACGAATTCTCATTTGTTAACGCAACGAGCAACGTGCTGCTTCTCCACGCACTTTGCATCTTGCCACCAAAACTGATGCTATGATTGCAGAACCTAGGCCCAATCTTTTCAAGAACGAAAAATAGAAATACTATTAAGACCAAATCCTCAAGAAGATCAGTTTTTAAATCCCAGACATTCAAACACATCTTTCAGCATTCCTAGGATTCTCTATTCTCAATGACCACTAGAAAACGCTGAAAAAGTGTGTAGTCGATCGAGCAACTAGATGAGCTTCCACTGCCCCTGGAAAAGGCGAAATCACGAAAAGATTTTAGTAGCTAGACAGTATTACACTTTCAACGATAGAAATAAGATTTGAAACGACAAAAAAATGCGTCTTGAGCAATATGATGGACGATGGTAGTTATCTGTTGATCATATATTAGTATATATGTAAAGCAAGGTGCAATAGAGGAAACTTATGGTGGCTCTAACTTTATGCTAAATATAAACATCAATGCACTAAGTTATGAAAGCAAGTTTTCACGCCACGGTAAGAGTTTTTGTTATGCGACCAGTAGGTCACGGGTTCAATTTGTGGAAAACCTCTTGCAAAAATATAAGGTAAGACTGTGTACAATAACATCAAATATGGTCCGGCCCTTCCCAAACCTCGCGATAGCAGAGCTTTGTGCACGAGGCGCCTTTTCTAAAAATGCACTAAGTTTGAAAAGGATTCGAAAATCATAGCGAAACTTACTTGGGACTTCCTAATTCCAAGAAAACAAGTGACAATTGGTCTAGTCCTACGAGTGGGGTCTGGGGAACATAGTGTGGACGAAGATACTACCCGGACAGAATTTAGCTATCATGAGATTTAATTCTTGACAAATTCCACCAAAAGTTGATTTAAACTAAAATAGATATCAAGAGAAAAAAGAATTTACAAATGGACAATTCAACAGAAGGATTCTACAATAACATATCAAACCAACTCATTTATATAATAAAGGGTCAATCTTGAATCATACTATCTCAAGAAATTAGCCAAAAAAATGATTATCTTGTAAAATTAAGAAATAATCAGAGACCCAAAATCAAGAATCAAAAAAAATAATAATCAAATATTAATTATCTTAATGCAAAATATATTGAAAAAGTTGAAATCTTTACCTTATTAACAGGTTAAATAAGGGAGAGAGAAGCCTTTATAGCTGTAGAAATTAAGAATTTTTGCTTTCTCCTGATTTCACCAAAACAAGAAAGTAGACAAAAACCAGAGAGACAAAGAAAGATACACAACAAGTGGCAACGTTGTACGTGTCAGTGGGCGCTGTTATTACGGCAGAACGAGGTTTGTTTCACTGCGAAAAGGTTCATGTTAACGTCAAAACAAAATTAACTAATTGGATTCAGAATTTAAAGTTTATAAATTTCTATAATAATTTTAAGTTAGTATTATAATAATAATTTATTTGTAACCCATATTTATTGATATTTAGTAAAATTCTTGCCCCCTCAATTTTAATTTATGCGTCTACATTAATATTTAGGGAGTTTAGGAAGTTCATTTTTTTACCATGAATTTCTTAAATATTTTATACTTATTTTAAAATATAAATTATTATGCAGTACTTTGTATATAATTTTTTAAATATAGAAATATTATTTTTAAAAAACCACATAAAGTAAAATAGCGGGAGTAATAAGTACTATATGCTAAATTCACGTGAACAAATTAAGAAACTTTTGTAATCCGAAGCAACGGGAAACTGACAAATGCAAACATGTTAACATGGTAGGTTTTTGTTCTTAGCATGTGCTATTTACACGTTTACTCTTTTTTCACGTTTAATCCATGACCAAAACCAAAAAAGGTAAAAGAAAACTCTCAATACAAGATAAATATAGACCTGTAATTGAATATCTAAGTCACACAACTAGTAATAAATTCAAACGGCAGACCCAAAATTATATGCAAGCGGGTTTAGATAAAGACTAAATCTCGCCCGCATTCGACATTAGAAGCACTACCAAGCTTAACAAATATGGTTTACTTGTTTCGGTTCATAACAAAACCTTCAAAAAAAAGTTTTACTCGCTACTTTTCTTCCCGTATTTTAAGGTTGCCTTTTAAAAACATATAAAGATAAATTTTAACAACTTTTTATTAACTATTTTAGATTTAACAATTTATTAAATATTATAAATTTTTAATAATTTTTTTTAACAAACATCAATTTAAACGATATCAAAATACTAAATTCTACTTATTTGTGTAAATTTTACAAACTGTAAATTATTTTATTTTTACAAGCTAATTAGTATAGACAATAACAAATAGAAGAGAACTATAAATTAAATTGGATTAATAACATCTTCATTCTTAAATAAATATTCCAAAGACCCAAAGGGTAAAGATGGGCGTGGGTCTTTTAAATCAACCCTTTTTTGGAAAAACGAAAATATACATGAAATAGAAGGAGCTAAGACCTGACCCCTGGACCTTCCATTCTTAATGACCCCGCTTGAATCATTGCACGGGAGAAATTAAAAAATAGCCAGATTTATCACTGGTCGTTGAAAAATAGCCAAATTTCAAAAGTCATTGAAATTTAGTCATTTTAAATCTGAGCGAAAATATTGTTCAAAATCCGAAAAAATACGCCCGCAAATTTTACGGGAGTTCCAGCATAAGTATGCTTGAACTCCAGTAAATTTTACGGGAGTTCCAGCATAAGTATGCTTGAACTCCAGTAAATTTTACGGGAGTTCCAAGATAACTATGCTAGAACTCCCGCAAATTTAACGGGAGTTCAAGCATAATTATGCTGGAACTCCAGTAAATTTTACGGGGGTTTCAGCTAGTATAATTGTCCAGTATAATATACTGGAGTTTGGAGCACTGTTGCTCCAGTCTCCCGCAAATTTTATAGGAGTTAGCAAAGTATACCGGTCCAGCATAATATGCTGGAGTTCGTACACAAATGCACCAGAACTCCCGTATATTATACTGGACCAGTCCCTGTTACAACAAAATAGTGGCTATTTTTCATTGACTTGGTAAATGCTGGCTATTTTTGATTGAGCAGTGTGAAAACTGGCTGTACCATGATATTTTAACTCATTGCACCGCACCTTATTTTTTGTCAAGAGAGTTCAACATTTATTCAGTGGCGGCTGAAGCCCAAGGTAAGGCCAGGCTTTAGGCCCCATAAATTTGAAGGCCCAACTTTTTAGTACTAGTTTTAGGTTTATAAATTTATTTTTCTTTTAGAAAATTAAGTACTTATCGTAAAAAGCTATAGTTTTGCTGGTGGAAAGGAAAAGTAACGTTTACTTTTACCATTTTAATGTTTTTGTCTTTTTGGGTGTGACTTCTTTTTTTTCATATTTATTTACAACTACAAAGCTGAAATCTTACTTGCCTTCTTTTCTACATTAATTTCTAAAAAGCTTTATGATAATTCCTATTTCTTCCTGTCAAAAGAACTACAAGAATCTTGTGATCATTCTTTGTGGAATAAAATACAAATTTGGTAAGTACGAATTTTGTTTCAATGATAAATTTTTTGTTAAAATTTTAATTCCGTTTAGAAATCTACTTTAATGGCAAGAGCCGATCGAAGAGTATTGTACATATAAAATTTTATATTTTTTCGATTGAACATCATTAAAAAATTTCCAGGTGTAAAAAAAATTTCCAGGTTTTCAAGCACAAAAGCATTAAAAAGTTATTTAGGGATCAACTTATCAATTGAATCAGGTTCTATTGTTCTAACATTTTGATATTTTTTTAATCTAAATACTGTTGTTTTTTATATTTTTACGTCATAGATATAATGTAGTTTTTGTTGTTTACTAGAGTAAAATATGTCTATTAGAAAATATGAATCCGGTTATGCAAAACTTCAAAAAAAGAGAAGAATTGAAACTTTAATACAATCCAAAAAAGGAGTACTTAATAAATTTTTATCAAGTAATAAAAATTTTAAACTAGAAAATATGGGAGAATGTTCTTTGAATGAACAAGTTACTAGTCTAGTTGAGTGAGATGATAATAAAATCCAAGAAGAAGAAGAAGGTAGTGAGAAATCTGACATAGATTCTCAAAAAAATCAAGAACTTTTAAATGAATTGAATACTTGCACTCCTAAAAATATATATGATCCTAGTCAATGGACTGATGTAGATACAAATTTGAGAGATCTATTAGTAGAAAAAGGACCAATTAGAATTACAAAAATAGATTTTCCCAAGGATAAATTCCTAAGACATTTTTCTGCTACACATTATATCTAAAAGTTGGCAAACGGGGAAAGACATGAAAGGAGATGGTTAATTAATTCTAAGACTTGGATAAAGTATATTATTTTTGTTGCAAGTTATTTACTACAACTTCTAGTATTTGTAGCAGTAAATTAGCTAGTGAAGGAACTAGAGATTGGAGAAACCTTAGTACTAAACTCAAAACTACGAATGCACATATTATTAATATTTTGGTGCTTATTATTATTAATAAATGATTTATTATTTAACTTTATTTTGGTGCTTGAAAAGATAATTTACATATAAAAATAGCATAGTCTTTTTACGAAGGGGGTTCTGCTTGAAACAACGTATATCCGATCCGCCCCTGAATAAATCTGTGTAGGCTTTATGACAGAATTTACTAATGTGGACCAAATTTGTACCTTCATGAGATTCGTAACAATTTCATCCCAAATTTTAAAAAATAATTTCTTTTAAGATAATATAGTTTTTGACTGAGCAATTACTCTCCCCAGATTCCACTTGTGGGATTATACTGGATTGTTGTTGTTATTGTTGTTGTAGTATTCGTTATAAATTTGTGACAGTTACAGTCAAACCTCCCTATTACAACCTCGTTTGTTCCGAATATTTTTGAATGTTATAGCAAAGTGCTGTTATATGGAACATATATTATAGCATAATATGAAAATTGATTCCGAAAAAGCTTGACTTTTATAGTCAAGTATTGTTATATAGGAATGTTATTATAGAGTGATATGATTGTTGTCACACCTCCTTTTTTACACACCTATCCCGAAAGATGGATGTATAAGGGAGTTTTTTCATTTAAAGTGACATAATTCAAATTGGGATTATTTATTTATTTTTAGAGTCGCCACTTGGAATAGGATTGATTTTCGGTGTCCCAAGTCACCGGTTTAATTTAATCCCAAATCAAGGAAAATTATCGACTTCCCAATTGGAGTCTGCGAACCAGAAATTCTGAATAAGGAATTCTGTTGACCCGATAGAAGGTGTTAGGCACCCTCGGATCCCGTGGTTCTAGCACGGTCGCTTAAATTATTATAAATGGATAAAATCTAATTTTTATACATGTTATCCTATAGTGCAGTTTTAAAGGTTATTTACCGCTTTTAATTAAAAAAATTTAAGAAAGTGAACGTCGTTTTAAAACGTATTTTTGGATCACGTCAGCGCACCCGGATCCTCGACACATTTTTATCCAACGTTTTGGGATTTGGATTTTGGTTGCATGAAATACACACCCGTATTTAGGAAGGTAAAATTATTAAAAAGCGCGCCTAAAACGACTAACGTGTTATTATCTTTGCGGGAAGCCGTGAAATTCGCTAAACGGCACGTTCCGAATTCTAAGTATTTTAATATAAGCATTTAAAGAGGGCCACGCAATTTATGGGTTTCATTTGGCGTAGCGCACCTCGTTTATTTCTTAAAAGGGCATCCTAGAGCAAACTATTATTTGCTATTGAATTTGTCTCTAACGGGGGCCTAATTACTTAGCATTATTAATTGTTAATATTTAAAGTAATTAAGGAATTTGGGCCTCAAGTTCAAGTCCACACTTGAACAAGAGGAAAACCTCTTAATTCAAATATGCTACTTAACTAGAAGGCCCAAACCTATATTACAAAGTTAATTACAGATTTGATACACCTTCAGGTTTTCAATATTGAATTTTAAACTTGGCCTAATTAACATAGCAGCAAAATTAACTTGTTATGTGGACTGCTACTCACCCTGGCCATCGACCCTAGCCCAATTGGGAAAGTAGGTAGGCCTGGACTGAATTTTGCATTAGTAACGTTAAAGTCCAAAACAAATAGCATGGTCTATCAATACTGGGCTCATGAACAAGCCCAAACAAATCACTGAAGTGGTTTCCAGCAATTCAATTCGTTGATTAAGATACAAATAGAGAGAAATTTCAAATTCAACGTTTTGATTCTAATTATAACGCTCAGATCTACACTGATGAAACCTTGTCAATATTTAGTGGATTTAGTAACTGAATTAATATAATCGAACTCAGTCGCAATAAGGAGCATTTTTCTTGTGCCTGTTTTTGTTTTAGAAATCTCCAATGAAGAACAGGTAGCTAGACTGGAATTGATCAAGATAAGAATGAGCTTATGAATCTGAGATGCAGTTCTTACGATCTAAAAGAATTAATTCGAAATTCGAACCTCAAACTAACCTAATAACTAGACTAATATTTACTATACTATAATTGACACTACAAGTATAATACTCATACGAGTCTAACACAGTTCAACAGTCCGATACAAGTAATCAAAACGTACTGATGAGCTAATCTCTAGCATCATAATTCTAAATAGTCCTTAGTCGAATACATATGAAGAACACAATAAAATGCTGAATCTAGCTAAGTATAATGTGAAACTAAACAAGGAGAACAAGTAGGCAAGTGTTTTGCTTCATTTTCAGTACTTGAAGGCTATAAGAGATGTACCTGGAATTCGAGCAAATTAGAAGAAGAAATTAGAGTCAGCAACTTCACAGCAGTAGCACTACTCAACAACAGTTCAGGAAAAATTCACAACCCAGGGAATCAAAGCAAGACCAGTAAATCAATCAATATAGCTTGCAGAAACCCAAATAAGCTTGAAACTGAACCCAGGACACTAGGAACCCAAATTCATAGCTAAACTTGAGAGCAACCTAAGAGAAACTTTAATGTAACAATATTTTTTTGTTTTCTGCTGTTTTTGCTTTTATTTTTGGTTTTTTTTAAGAAGGCTAAGATCTAAGAGGAAATTTCGAATTGTAGGAGTTCAAATTTAAGTATTTGAATTTGAAATTCAGATTTTAGACCCTAAAACTTGCATAAAACTTTTTTGGGGGGAATTTTAGGTGCTGAAACTTTTTGGGAAATTTTCAAGTGTTCAAAAACTTATTAGTGAAGGCATTGGGGTTGCCTTTTATAGGCAACAAATAGGGCAGAAGGTTCTAGATGGCCCTCCCATTTTTTTCTCTTTTAATTTCAGATTTCACCTATTAAACCTTCAATTTCTGACTTGTTTCTAAAGTTACTGCCCTAAGTTTGCTAAAATCTACACTAAAGTCCTATTCTAGAAGGCCTTAGGGTGTTCTTTTCACTATACAATACCTATACTACCCTTATCTTAGTTTTGAATTTACTATTCTTAACAAAACTACCCTTTTCCATGCCCGAACTACCCCTGCAAATTCCCTGAAACTACTTACCTTCAATAGACCTACCAGGTATAACCAAATAACTAATCTAACTTAAACTAACTAAGACTAATTAGCAGAACTTAAAACTCAAAAGACAATTAAACTAACGAACATATTTATTCAGTCAAACAAACCCAAACAAAACTCAAAACTGATTCGAAACCAGAATTTTAACAGGAAATACAAAATCAAATTGCATAACAAATGCTTATATGTTTGAACTATTTATCAGAATCAATGAGACAACTGGATCGAAGTAAACCAAAAGAAAAATTTAACTAACCAATAATTAGAACTAACTAACACTAACAATTGATCATTAAACTAAATAGAATGAAGATCAACTCAGAGCATAAACAAAAAGGGAATTTAACCTAAGAGTTAAACCAAAATTTAGCGAACAAGCAGAATTACATTTAGACTACTGATTAAAACTACACTTAATCAACAGACAAAACCTGAATAAAATTAAAACCAAACTAACTAAAAAAAAAGAAAACTCACTGATTTTGTTCTTCAAACTTGATCGATTTCGAATTTGATTTTCAATCAATGTTATGTGTTTATTTTGTCCGAAATAAACACATAGAATTAATTTAAAATCAATCGAACACTGGAAAACTCCCAAAACAGGTTGAAACCTCAAACCCTAGCTCTGAAATTCGTGGAGTTTTACTTGGATTTGAGGAATTTTGGTTAGGGATTAGCGATGAGGGAAGTCATGGGAGTATATGGTACGAATTTGGGGCTGTTTGGAAAAAGTGGCGTTTTGGCCGAATTTTAGATCTAATATTCGAAGACATACGTAAGGATTCGAACGAAGCTGGCAATGGATTTGGACGAGGGCCTTGGGGAGAACACAGGGTGTAAAACTGGGGACGTTTGATGGCGGCGCCGCCGTGGACGGCGGAGGCAGTGCCACTGTTTTGGATTATTCGAGAGGAAAGGCTAATATTCGAGGGAAAGTATTATGGGGGTTGGAAAGAGGAGGAAAAAGGGAGCTTGTGGTGTTAATTTGGGGTTCATCGGAGCATCGTCGCCGGCGGAGGCGATTTTCGGCCAGCGGTGGACGGCGGAGTAAGGCGGAGGTAAGGCGGTGTAGGGTGGCCGGCGGAGGCGTTGCAGGGAAGGGGGAGTTGGTACGAGGAAGGGGGGTCTGGTCTAGGGTTAATGGGATTTTTAGGACAGCTATATTGAAATGGGGGAATCAATGGTGACCGTTGGATTGGGGGAAATCCATGGCTGAGATTGCGTGACATCAAAACGACGTCGTTTCGTCTTACTGAAGGGCAAGCCAGATTTTTTATGGACTGGGCTTGGGGAAACGAATACTAGGAGGGCTGAAGGGGAAACCGTTTGGGCCAGAACAAATTGGCCCAATTTATGGCCTGATTCAATTACTCTCTTTGTTTCATTAATTTTCTTTTCCTTTTTATTTAATTGCTTTTTATATATATATATATATATATATATATATATATAT